>JAAEAF010002783.1:0-80530 GCA_011037195.1 Triatoma infestans | reverse complement strand
TATGTATGTATGTATGTATGTATGTATGTATGTATGTATGTAAATACCATAAGTCAAAAACGATAAACCGTAGAAAGTTGAAACTTGATATTCCATTTAGTTATCACAATGGGATCCGACAGTAAGTTATCTGTCAAAATTCCTTAACGAAAGTATAACTTTACAAATGGTTTTCTTACTTTTTTGCGATTTTCTTTAAACTTAATATATCAACTACACATATAAAGATCTTTTATTTGAAACATTTCTCTGGGAAAATTCATTTAAGCGCCTTTTTTGGGGAACGGGTGGGGTTAGGTTGTTCTGTAAAGTGCTATTTCAGTTTATAACACAATTCTCTCATCTAAATCATATTAATTATAATTAAATATGTTGTCGAAATTCTGAGTTTAAAGAAAATCGGTTGGTCGGAAGTTTTGTTTTTTAATTTAAGGCGCGTCAACATCTATGGTCATTGGCGCCGGAGCCTTCTCAGTGCACTGCCGGTCTCCGGACAGTGCTCTCTCGTTACGGACAACACTGTCCATCACTCTGTAGAGGCTCCTAGGAAGTAGAAATCTAAAAATCACACCTGGGCTTGAACCCGGGACCTCCGGTGATCGGAGTGCATTTTCACTGAAGAGTATTTTTCGATTTTTGCCATTTCCCTAAAGCGGCTACAGCGGTATTCTTTAAACTAATTAAACTAATTGTGTGAACTACACATATAAAGAGCCACTACTTTTATCTGAAACATTATTCCGGGTAAGTTATTTAAGGCTATGTTTTCCTCTAAAGTGCTATGTCAGGTGATCATACAATTCTACCATCTAAACAAAATTAATTAGAAATAAATAGATTGCCAAAATTCCGAGTTTCAAGAAAATTATTAAACCAGAAGTGCGTTTATTGTTCAGTTTTTGAGCGATTTTTGTCAAAAAAACACATGAATTTCATTAAATATATTATACTATCTATAAATTTTGTCAATTACATTTTTTTTTTTAAACATGGACTGTTTAAAAGTGAGGTGTAAAAGTTTAAAGATGAAAGGGTCGTTTTTACGTAATTCTAAGTTGTAATTATGGAAATGTAAACTGATTTGTTCTCAGAGGTATATTTTATATTCGATAATAGGATACTGTATACGTGTACATATTTGTTTATGGACAGGAGAAGATGAATTGTAGAGTTATAGATGAGGTTATATGTGGTATTATTATTACTAAACTAGTTCGATATATACTGAGTGTCAATAATCAAGGCAATCATGTTTTGGAGAAACTTTGAGAGTGCAGAGGGAGTGAGGATCTGGAAGCGGTAAGGTAGCGCCCTCTCTAGGGAAATATACTGACTACGCAACAGTAGTATATGGCGGCCTCTACTGGGAAATAGATTTAATATGACTGCCCTCGCCGTACTTCTAGTCAACACTTTCCTCTCCTTGCTCGCTTCCATCAGTTCCTACATTCGCACACCCTTATGTACTGACATACATATAAGTACTTCTAACGACAAAATAAAACTTATAATTGAATCTGCAACCGGAGGATTCATTACTCTGCTTTAATGTGTTGCAATGTGTGACCCTAACTGAAAATTGACAACATTATTATCTAGATTATGGATATGGTGACACTCTACTCGAAATACAACAGCCCTAACAATATAAAAAATAGAAAGAAAACAAATGTAGTGGTGGGAACTTGGAATGGAACAATTACAAGATTCCATGAAGGGAAGTTCTAACTTTAGAACTAGGGATATAGGAGGGGAAATACTAATAAACTTGTCGACAAATTAAACCAGGAAATACTTTCTTTTCGGCTAAAGAGGCGAATAAGTGAATATGGGAGACTGCTGATAGCTGAAAAATAAAAAAGGCATGAATATAGCGGAGAGCTTCTACTTCCAGTTAAAGAGCAAGCCCATCACTTCCATCTCTCTCAATATGTTTATTTTAAGGGAATCAAACAGAAAAAATAAAATTACGTATTAGAATGGTGGTAGTATGTATATCAATAATCGATAGTCTTATGAATTTGTTTTACACTTAAATTTCTTAACTTTCCTTTTTTTTACAAATAAACTGCTACCGATTTTTTTCACGAAAAAGTCGAAAATTGAATACTTTATTGCTTCATTGGTATTTATTAGCTGTTGTAAACAGTAAAATGACAAATCTGTTTATCATTAAAATAAGTTTATTTTCAATCTTTTTTCTACATGTGATTGTTCGTATTTGTGCATTGTCATAGATTATATTATATAGAATAAGATTATGGAAACTAAAATAAGCTATGTAATTGTGACAGACAAGTTGTTGGAGATCAACAGACAAATACAAAATCATTACATACGTATTTGCTTTAGTTGTCGTTAAAGACAGAGATCAGATATTTAATATACATATCAAATGTATCTTTCATGAATTCTATGAATATTTAGTTATTTTGCTTTTTTAATTTTTGTTTTTCCATTTTTTTCCACTCTTGAGTGTATCAACTGTATTTGCTCTGTGCAAGTCTGTGTTAATACATTGTTCAACAAAAACATCTTGATGGTGGGCGGACGCCCGAAACAGGCTATCACGGAAAATGTCTCTGATGCTTTCCAGCTCTGCGGAACCAACCACCACAACAATAAAATAAATATTTCATTTTTTTTTTGGAAGCCTCACCGACTACAAATAAAGATTACGCACTTGAACAAGTGGCATTTTGGTTCTCGTTGAAACGACAGAAAAATGACCTGAAGTTAAAAAGAAGAGTAGGATAATTTCATTGTCAGCTGATAAATTATGCTCATTACTTGTGGACATTAAAAGAATTACTCACCATCAAGTAATGGCGCCATGTTGTTTCAGATCACAATGGAATCTGTACCGTCTCTCTCTCTCACACGGTAAACTAGGTCAGTACAGCTCGCTGCTATTTTAACCCATATCTTTGAAAATAATGTTGCAAATTTCAGTTTGTCTAAAATCGTTTTTTTTTCGTTTAAATATAGTTTTCATATTATATCTTCTTTTTTTTTTGTTTTTTTTCTTCAAATTTTTATCATAATGTTTATTCGTTCTTTTTTTTGTTTGAGTGTGCGTACCAAGCCGAATGAGAAGTCCAACAAAAGTGATAAAACACTATTGCTAATCTCGCAATAGATCGTTACTTGCTTTATTTTGATACCAAGATCTTTGCTATAATCGTCAAATTTGATGGGTGTAGATTAACTTTACTGTTAAATTACACTGTTTAATAAAGTATTTGTAACGTAAATATTACATTATACCCGAATTAGATAAAACTAGGATAAAAGCGACAGAATCCTGACAGACTGACAGAATGACGAAGGCAATGATAAGTAGAGTACTACTTGTAGAATGCTTCTTTTCTAGGCTTGCTGTAGAATACAATGTTTTTTAGAGTTGTCTGATGTTATATAGATATCCAAGGAACTTGATATGATGGCCCTCGCTTCTCACCAACTGCTGATAGCTGACGTTCTCATCCACTTATACCAACAGCTGTCCCCGGCTTGAAAATAAAACTAAGTATGTCAAACTAAGCGACTTAGCTGAAGAGGAGGAACAGAAAATTCTTCGGATATATGAATACTAGAGGACAACTCTAATTTATTCTACAACAAATCTACAAGATCTATTCTGTCGAACGCCACCGGCTTCTGTCGCTCTGTCGATTTTAGACATATTAATTAGTTGATTAGTATTTACAGTGTAAATAATACTTCATGAACTATGTTAATGATCAGCATTTAGATCATATCCACCACATTTTACCATTATAGTTAATTCATTCAAAGAATTCGATTGCAGATGGGATCACCAAAGATAGTTTCACCCATTCCGAGCCAGGTTTCTTCTGAAGGTGAAAGACATTACATAAGACGAAATATATTTAAATAAAACAAAATTCAAACGCTATCTGTCATATGACAGTTGCAACAAACGTGGAAAACGTTTTGACATTTTTCCAAACCCCCATCCTGCCACCACCTATTACTGTTATTTGAATCATTTTTCCAATTAAAAGTTGATTTTAGATTGTTTTGCTGAATTTGTGGCGTTAACTTTCCGTTTTATGAGATTGCTTCCATGTTATTGGCGGCACTTGCATGCCTTAGTAGTTGGTACTTGTCCCCGCACCACTTTTATATTAGAACAAATGAACAAAAAATTTAAATTTTAAAGCTAATAGGTCACTTTATATATATATATAATTGTGTGAACAGGAGTAAGAATAAGCCGTGTTAGTGTTTCATACCAGATTTATTTTTTCAAACACTAGTCCGAAGAAAATTGATTTTAAGAATTTCTTGAAGGAGTTAGGACATTAGATATGAGTTCCTCCTTTTTCATACTTATATCGATTAACATAACGTAAAAAGTCCAAGTTTATACAGAAGTTGCCAATTGTATTCCAGAAATGCATATGAGAAAGTACGTGAAGTAAAAATTCTATATCTGTGGAAATTGCAATTTTACTTTTTTTGTATAAGATTGTTATCCATCAAGAGCATGCTATTTTTTTGTTTAATTCCTTAAAATCTCATCCTTAACTAACTTTGTTTTCTGCAGTCATATTTTACTATCGGGCGCTCAAGACCAAATCATGAATGTTGTGTGTGTGTGTGTCTGTGCGCGCGCGTGTGTTTTTTTCTCATTTTCTTTTCTTCTTTAGCAGAAAGAAAGAGAAAAATCGAACTAGAGATTAATATTTCGAAATGGTTATTTGAAGAAGTAGGTACGGTTGGCTATATTTAGGGTTAAGTGTACAAAAAAAGAAAGCGTATTGTGGGGGAAATTGAGATGGTTGTTTGGTGTATAATAATGGGGTGAATATGAGAAATATATATAGGGGAGTGTGTCAGTAAGCATGAGATAGCATGTTGAAAGGTACTACTGGCTGCCAGTGGGAGAGGCATTCCGTAGTATTGTCGGTCTGTCTGTTGTATGCCCAGCAGGAGGGTGGTCAGTATTGAGGATGTTAGCAACTCTGGCTGGAAGGGAGAGATCTCTTAGACAGAATGTTGGTGTGTGGTGCTGTGCCACTACTCCCCTGCGAGATATTAGGGCTTGGGTACACACTTTGCAGCGTCAAGATGACCTACAAAGACTACCGAGCGTCCATTTTACACACTCCACTCATACTAAAACCCTACACCTTCAATATCTTCGTCTTTCACCTCCATAAAGCACATCACTATTTCTCCTCCAAATATACCACCACTCTCTTGCCTGAATGTCGGTGGTGCAAGAGAGTCTTTGGGACATTTATATATATATTTGAGTAGAGAAAATGGTCACCTGCACGACAGATACGTTCTACAGGAACACCCCTTTACCACCTCTACAAGTAGCACTAGTAGTGGGCTACAATGACGTATATTATCTGCCTCAGACATACACTAGCAGACATTGCGCATTCCAACAGCAAGGACCTAGCTCTTCTGCTGCCCATCTGGGCCAGTTACCGCTTTAGTGACCTATGAAAAGAGAAAAAAAAAAATTAGATTATAAACCACTCAAAGAATTTCCCTTACACCAATTATATCAGTTTTAATAGGCAGATTCCCCTACACTTTGGCTGTGTATAAGGTTATTTTACATATTTGTTTTTTTACCTTCTTAACTGCTGTTTAGAGGTAGTATTGGACTTTATTAATTTAAATTTATTGATTGTGAAATTCATGGAATTATGTTTTGGCATCCATAACTATATTTTATTGTAGAAACACTCAGCCCTGATGATGTGTTAATATAAGACTAAACGTTGGCGAAGTAACGTTTGTTTTATTTAAACTGACCAAATTTCTCAAGAGTCTACATCCACTGTATACCTATTAAAAAAATATTAAGCTTTATATACATACCACACACTTAACTCTGGCTATTCCTCAATATATGGAAATATCTGTAACTTTGCTTATTTAGTACCGTCAAAATTATTTCACTTTAAATTGTTAATGCACTAATTGATGATACAGGCAACTAAGAATAGCAAACAATAATGTAGGTGTCAGACTATGAATAAATGGTGATGTAGTGCATTAACTTGGGTGTGCATAAGGAAAAGGTCTGTAAATTGTGCAAACACTCCAATATTAAATAGCTTGAAACATCTTATAGTGGAATGTCCCCCATTTAACTCCAACTGTCAATCAATTTTTAAACACTACTTCTATGTGATAGAGCATAGCAAGTCTAGAAGACACTTAGTGTGTGTGATAGTGTAGTCAAAAAATAAAGTGTCGCGTGGTTACTTCGACCTTAGATGTCTGTGGTGTAGAAACGGTCAGAAGAAGTAAAAGGAGAACTAGCAGAAATGTTGTCAATGGCAGTAAATAATGGACGGTAAGCTCGGAAAAAACATTGTTTCGCTATTAATACTGGTTTTGGCTTTGTGGCAGTTGTTATTAATAATTTTTTGTTGTTTTTTTCTCTCCTTCAATAATTTATTGCACACTGTACAATGTATACCATAAGCAAATGTTATAAAGGATTACAGACAGTGATTTACATGGGACAAAAATACCCAGTGGCATTACTTCAAGGCTGTGGAGTTAATTTAAAAGATCACGGGGCCACTGACGCTTCAGGCGTCGAGAAGGATTATCAGGTAAGGTTTGACTAGCAAGTTGCTGAACCAAAGGATTATGATGATGGGTAAGGGAGTTATGGAATCTTTGAGATAATTTCTAAGAGATAAGTTTTGATTTATTTTCTTTATTGTTGTACAACTGTGTAAGTGCCTTGTAAGGGATATTATTTTAATTTGAGAGTCAGTGAAGATCGACTCCATGCTAATGGATATGTTTCTTGTAGCAATAAAAATAAATAAATAAATAAAATACATACCACACACTTCCTCTAATTTTGTTTGTTACGATAAATTAGTAAATATTTTCAGTTCAAAGAAAATTTGATCTTTTAGTTTTCCGCGGCCATTTTCATGAAAAATCAGTTGAGTTTCCGTGTTGAGACCGCGTCCAGTGCTTTGCTAGAAAACAACGTTTTGCCCTTGGTTTGCTAATGGATTACTCTATTAGCTTTGAAGGTGTAATGACCCTGAAGAAGCTCATTGCAATATATCAAGTGAGTGTTTCACACCAGATTTTTAAAATATACAGTTAGTATATGTGCGCTATTAGTGTTTCAACTTTAAAGAAACATTTCGCAGCATTTTTGAGAAAACACGGAAAGACTCAGAAATCTATTCTGTAAATTCGCACTTCTTAATCGATTTTCTTCAAATCATGTATTCCAACAATGCATATAATGGATCTTAATCCTAAATATGGCAGAACCCTTCATTTATTGAAATGCCACTTATGGGGAGCTTAATATTACAGAGCTTTTTTCCTTCACAAGATTTTCTGGAAAACGGGCCCAACAAATTTCTTCAAACATCACATAATAATTTTCTTTTTTGCACATTTTGGTTGGATTTCTGGGTCAGACTTTAAAAAAAAAAAAAAAAAAAAAAACAAAAAAAAAAAAATGCGATCCTCTATCCATACTCATCATTCCCGTTGGGTGCTGTGCTGGATGTAAATAACATAATATTTCGTAATCATTTCAATAATTAGAAGAGTAAATTGAATTGGTTTTAACAAAAAATTGACTATTACATGAAAATACTTAAGTTGCCGGGTAATTACTTAAGTAAGCCACTTCTTCTTCCACAATTTCCTATTGGATAACCGTCTCTAATACAATACACCAGTTATGATAACATTAATAAATCATTTTTAAAAAAAATTTGAAATGTGAAAATACACCACATATAAAACTGTAACTAAATAATCTATTGGGTCCGCAATGCTGGATAACATCTGGTATTTTATCCGTCGAGCATGGATATTGATTTTGTTCCTGACCGGTTCGGATTTTCATCTATCGTTTGAGCAAATTCACCAAGTTCGTGTGGAGAGTTCACTTCAACGTAATGTTTATGTTACACCCACATTTGTTGGTTTGTTGGTTGTATATATATGGGGAGGTTATATTGTTATAGTGTAGGTTGTATTTGTAGTAATTATACTATTATATAAAATATTGTAACGCAGCCGCTGGTGCCATCTAGGAGAGAGAGTAGGAACCTCAAGTTCTCTTAATGGCCGCTAGGAAGCGCTGGCGAATAGTTCTTTCTGGAAGAATTGAGAAGATTCTAGAAGGTTCTCCACCGATATAAATAGAGGGACCTCAGAGAGTTGAGAGAGTATCCAGTTACAAACGAAGTGTACGTTGTGGAAAGTGTATAAAAAGTGAACAAACTGAACTTTTGTGGTTTAAACTGTGAATTAGTTATTATTAAGTGTTGTATTTTGTAATTTATTGTGTATAACAATAAATTGGTGTTTTCTTTATTGAATTTAGAGTATTTTATCTATACGAACCCACTTAAAGTTTAGAGGGAAAAACGTTACAATATATATATCTATATATGAAATATATATGTATTATAATATATTAGTATAATCGTATAATGTATGTATTATGTTATATTATTTATATATATATATTACACTATTATATACTATTTATAATAATTCCATTTTGTCATTAAACACTATAGTAACATAAGTTCGAGCTACCTACGACTTTTTGTTTGTAAGATATTCTGATAACACAAACATACACACACACACACATATATATATATATATATAATAGATAGAGAAAGATGCTAAAAACATTTTTTCGAATTCAGGGGACCCCATAACATGTATTTCCAGAAAATTCAATTTGGAAAATCTGGAGCGATCGCAATACTTCCTGTTACTAGGTGTGAGATAAACATGTTGCATAAACTCTTACTAGGTTTAAGAGAAACCAACAAACCAGCAAGTGTGAGAGTAACAGAAACATTAAGTTGAAGTGAACTCTATACACGAACTTGGTAAATTTGCCCTGACGATGGATGAAAATCCGAAATCGGCCAGGAACATATGGAATATGCATGCTACGACGGATAAAATACCAAATAATCAATTGTTTCTATACAAAAAAAAAAATTCAGGTTACTCTTTTGTTTACGTGTTTAGTTTGGACAAAAGGGAACGGCGAGCTTCATTCCACTGCGACCTGCATTAAGAGGTCTCTTGTGGATTGTGTACAAAATATTCTGTTATTTTCTTATCTATAAGAAAATAGATCTGAAATTATCTATTTTTCAGGGTATCTATAGATAATTCTGTTATTATCTATAGATACCCTACTGAAGATGGGATACGCCACGAAAAGTTTATGGAAAACTAAAAAAGCCTATTTTTTTTACAATCCTGACCTAACCCTTCACAGGCAAGGCCGGCCACCGGTGACCGGACCAAGTTTTAAAGTACTCGAATTAAAAAATATTATTATGAATCGGTTTTCCCCACCCTATACACTTTCTACAACCTTCCCCCCACCAGAAAGAAATGTTTTTGCCAATGCCTTTGAAGTCAGTGCGCTTCCATCTTCCACTGAAATTTGCCGTTCTTTTCGTCGGTCACAGGCGACCAGACTTGTCTTTCACGTAAGTTTTTTATTTTTATTTTTTTCCACTTTTTTTTTTAAATATTTTTATTTGTATTTCTTTTTTGATTTTGTATACGTACAGCATGGACCGTCTTTTTACAAACATCGAGGACATTGGGTTCTCCGACAGTTGGCTGAAGAGGAATCTGGTATATCTGATGCCGATGATTCATCGAGCGAAACAGAAGATCGTGTGTCAGAAAACGATGATATCGTGGCAGACACATTTCAATTATCGTCTGATGAAGACGAAAACGTAGAAATAGAACCGGATCGAGAATTTTTTTGGGAAGAGATCAAGAAACTATTTGGTCGTCTCAACCTCTTGGCTCAAAGATCTCCAGAACACCTAATCGCAACCTAGTCGTGCGCTTACCAGGACCAAAAGGGGACGCAAAAGGCGAACAAAAAGAAGTGAATTGTTTTTCACTTTTTGTGACGAATAATATAGTTGAAAAAATTAGTCCAATACACAAATGAAGAAATCGCGTCAAGTTCTCAAAAATATAATGCCAAACAGTGGTATTTAGAACCAATGGCGTTGAAATTAGGGCACTTATGGGATTTTATTTGAGGGCAGGGTTATATCATGGAGTATCCATGGCCGAATTATTCTCGGTTGAAGACGGTCCCCCATTATTCCGAGCAGTAATGTCATTCAATCGCTTCAAATTTCTGACGTATTGTTTGCGGTTTGACAGCAAAACTACAAGAAACGAGAGACGAGCGCTCGACAAGTTCGCTGCTTTTCGAGAAATTTGGGATTTATTCGTTCTCCAGTGTAAAGATAGTTATACCCCGTCGGAATACCTAACGGTGGACGAAACTTTATTGTCGTTTCGAGGCCGTTCTCCTTTTAGAATGTACTTACCGTCAAAACCAGACAAGTACGGTCTCAAAATTATTTCTATTTGCGATGCGAAAACTTTTTATTTTTTTGGAGGTATTCCGTATATCGGCAAAGAAAGACGCATCACAAATGATCTACTTTTACCAACCCAATACGTTCTGAAACTAGTGGAACCAATAATGGGAACCAATAGGAATGTCACAACAGACAACTGGTTCACCTCCCTCGAATTAGCAGAACAGTTACTTGCTAAAAAAGTGACATTAGTAGGTACACTAAGAAAAAACAAACGTGAAGTCCCTCCGCACATGCTAGACGTAAAGAATTTACCACCAATGACCACAAGATTTCTGCACGCACCTGAAATGACTTTGTTGTCATTCTCAAAAAACAAAAACAAAAACGTATTGGTGCTTTTGACAATGCATGAATCTGAGAAGATAAACGAAACATCGAAGAAACCGGAGCAGATAGATTTTTATAATAATACTAAAGGCGGAGTTGATGTATTCGACAAACTTTGCCACCAGTATTCTTCGGCAAGAAAAACAAACCGATGGCCATTACGGTATTTTTATGGGCTCTTGGATGCATCTACTGTGAATGCTTATGTAATATTCAAGCATAATCGGATTGACCAATGGAAGATTTTTACGGTCCAAGTTTATAAAAAAATTAGCGTTAGAATTGGTGAAACCGCAATTGAAAGTGCGCAACGAATGCCCTTATTTATCGAAGAATTTGAAAAAAAATATTCAAGAAATATTGAAAATAAGCCCTACCATGACTACAGCATCGTCCCAATCATCATCCGAAATTAATCGTCGCCGAAAATTTTGTCGGGAAATATCCATAGATCGCAAAGGCACATCAAATTGCATTATGTGCCATCAGAGCCTATCCACCCAGCGCAGGCTCAGCATATGCTCAACATGTGAAGAAAATTGCCAAAAACCAGGAGAAGAAATGATGGAGGAATAAAAAACACAATCGGAACTTTTGTGCACTGCTTTAGACAGTATATGTTACGTTTTTCATTTACTTAAGATATTTTGTTTTTTGTTTGCACATAATTTTTTTTATTATTATTTGTAATAATATTTTATTAGTTTTGCTCCTTTTATCAGCCTTCTAGGCTCAATCAAGTTCCTATATTTAAGGCAATTCGCCAAAATTGTATTGAAGTTCCTAATGTTGCAATAAAGAGATTAAAAAATAAAGAAAGATAATTTCTTATTTTTCCATAAAATAAATAAAAGCGTTATAATTAATAAAAAAAATTATCAGTATAAAAAACGGTATTACAAAATAAATGTGAATAAAAATCACTTTGGTCACCTGTGACCAGCCTTGTCTGTTTCATAAGGATACATAGCCTTGCCTTAAGGCTAGACCAGAAATAAGCATCAAAGAATCAACAAGAATGGAATATAACTTTATCATACAATTAAATCCATATATCAGATTTATCACTTTCGTTGAAACGTTTTTCCTGGAAAGATTGATTTCAGCAGTTTCTGGGGGATTCTGTGAATTTATCTTTACATTTAAATTGCCAAGTATTAATGGGAAGGCAAACAGATACGCTGCAGCCTTACAACGTAGCGGCAATCAGGTAATTGTTCTGCTCTAAAAAGAAAAAAAAACAACAAGTTAATTCCTCTTATTGATTCCACTTATTAATTCCAGCTAAATCGTTTAGTAAACATTCCAAGTTTGGAGGAAATTTATTAATTAGAATTGTAATAATTGGCTAAGAGAAAGTCGTGTGAATATTTCACACTAGACTGTTACTACTTCATATCACAGCATGCAACAGGAACATGGAAAGTGCAGGATTAAACTCCATGTAGAATCAATCAATTTCCTTGTTGAGAGGAAATCGTGCCATAATTCAGCGCTGCAGAGTATCGGCGAATGAGCTTCAACATGGACTGCCAAACATTCTCCAAGAAATTCTCTCTAGCTCTCCTGCCAAGTGCTGGGAAAACTAGGAAGAGCTGGAGACCTGGCACTGAAGGCTTTAGCAAGGTGCCAGATCAACTTTGACAAGTTAAATAGTCGCAAGAAGAGCTAGACTGATATTTAAAGAACTCTAAACAAGCAACTAACAATGAACCGCCAGTCAAGCCATTCAAGAGGTATTGTTATTCTCAACCAACTCTCCAAGAATAACAAGCAACCATCAGCCTCAACTCAATCTCTGCCAAAAGGCAATTTGAAACAAGCTAGCCACGCTAGCTATACAACTATTAGAATAAGCAAGAGTTTTAACTATAATTGCTGTCGAATCTTTTTCATCTATCTGCCACCAAAAGAGGGGTTGCAGAAATATTTGTGTTTACATGTTCTCCGTTAGGAGTAGACCTGCATTAAATTAAGAGTTGTTCAGGTGGCTCACGTCAGCCAATTTTACGTCACCACTCTTCGCTCGCTCACTCCATTCTCTATGTAATCTATTTCCTCACATGAGAATGTCGTATTATATAAATTATCAGTAGAGTGTTGCGTAATAACAGTATCCACCAATCACAAGTTATGGGGAAGTGGGTTATGTGGAGCGTTTTATGTCAAAAAACTGCTGCTGCCATTACAATAATATAGCGGTGTGCTTATGGGAAATGGGCTTAAAGAATTTTTTTTTTTTTAATTTAAGGCGCGTCAGCATCTACGGTCATTGGCGCCAAGCTAATTAAAGTAGGCCAGTTCATGATATTGTGTTGTTTCCAGATTGAGTTTCATGACTTTCTCTTACTCAGATAAAAATATTTTGTCAAAAATTGTAAAGTTACAATGTTTAGTAAGATGGTTTGTGGGTGGTGGTGGGATTTTAATTGTAAAATTAAAACTTATTTCATTGCACTTCCGTTTAACCGATTTTTCTTCAAATGTGGAATTCTATCAATGCTTCTACTGTGTATTAGTATTATGTAGGTGGTTGAACCATATATTATCCTGAAGTACTTTAGAGGAAAGTTTTCTGCTTTTAACTAGAAAAGCAATTTTCCGGGGAAAATGTTCCAAATGAAAGTGGTAGGATTTATATGTACAGATAGTATACGAAGTTAAAGAAAATCATCAGAGATATTTTCCGTGATAGCCTGCATCTTTTCGTGGTCATCGACCGGTTTCCGACGTTCGCCCATCATCAGGATGTTTTGTCAAAACACTGTCTAACATAGGCTTGCATAGAGCAAATTTAGTTGATACACTTTTATGTATAATGTATGTGTATAAACTAAATTTGATATCACGGAAAATAACTCTGATGCGTTTTAGCTCTGCGAACACACAATTAAAGAAAATCGTTGGAGCCGTTTTCGAGAAAATCACGAAAAACGTTCAGTAATGTCACACTTCCGGTTCATGGATTTTGCCCAAAATTTTAATGGTTGTAGTACCTTAACGGAATACCAGGTTTGAGCTTCCTACGACTTTTTGTTTTTAAGATATTCTGTTAAAACAAAAATACACACAATCTCTCACCCCTCTCCACCCTCTCTCTTTCTACATATATAAATATAGTGAGAGAGAGTGAGAGACAGAGAGCATTTGCTAAAAACATTTTTTTCGAATTCAGGGGACCCCATAACATGTGTTTCCAGTGAAAACTCAATTTGGAAAATCTGGAATGATCGCAATACTTCCTGTTACTAGATGTGAGATAAACATCTTGCATAAACTGTTACTAGGTTAAGGACAAAGTAAAATTTCTAGAATAAAGCCAGCTCAAACATGTTGTATATTACATAATACAGAGATGTATTACATAATACAGAGATGATTAGTATTGTTATTAAATTATTACACCAGTTTAGGATTCTGTACAAAATGTTGAACATCTAATCAAATAGTTGCAGATTTATCATGGCCAGTATTCGTGAGAACCAAACATTTGTCCAGTTCATAACAGTTGTTTGCATTTATTGTAATTTGCAAGCAAAACAGACTAGTCGCATTAACGAAAGTCACAAAAATACATGGCTGTTTAATTCTATGACAATAGCGAGCTTGCTGATTCAAAACGGCTCATAATTTCATTACAAATCCAATTTTTTTTATTTTTTTTTATCAGTCTTTCTATTATGGATAAAATACCTCAATTTGTCTCTGTTCATCCAGTCTCAAACTTCGAGACCTCAGCCAGCCATCTCCTCCTGGACACCTAAATTCCATTCAGTCTTTCTTCTTTTCCTTGTAAACTGTAGGTACCATCGTAGACACTTCTTTGGCAACCTTTCGTCCAACATTCTTAGGATATGGCCGTACGTATATTCTTAAGTTAATCGTTAACTCCTTAAGTCTTGCATAAACTCTTAAGTAAATCATTTTCATGAAAAAGACGAAAAACTACTTAAAAAGTAGATTAGTATTGAACTTTCTCTGATTTAGATACTTTTGGATCATATATATTATATATATCCATGTTGAACTACTCAATTTTGTAATATCTGGTATCTCACAGTACTTCCTCTTTGAAATACTAATGATTTGCAAATAAAAAAAACTTCTATTTATTGAAACCGTAGTTATAGTAATACATGAAATTGTTTGTTTGATGTGAAAACTAACTTAAGAAAACTCAACATAGTTTGATTTAAGAATTAGTTAGATTAAGGTTAAAAGTAGGGAAACATATGACGACACATAAAGGAGTTCTTAATCATAAGAGTAAAATATAAACGGAGTGAGAAACCTTTTGTATATATAAGGGAGAAGTTGTAGAGGAGGTTTTGGGAAGAGGAGAAGACCAAGTTGGGATTGTAAAGACTGTTTTGGGGATGAAGGTAAAGGGGGAGCTGGGGAGGGTGGACGGTTAGTTTATGTCCGATTTACAACTCGATCTAGAACGTGATCAAAATTGTAAAGCAAGTCAGGAAGCTAGGGTGGAGGCAGACAGGACGCGGGAGGCCGACAGATCCCAAGTACACACTGAGACAGGCAAGAAGGGCTAAAAAAAATGTACAAAGGACGTGAATGAAATTGTTATGAGAAGATATGAGGGGAAAGAGAGAAACACTCGCAGTATACCCATGCATTATGCATTCTGGTGCAAAAATGAAGCAAACATCGTTTTTGTTATTTAAAAAGTAAGCAAACAAAATAAATTAAATATATTTATAGTTTGATTTTACATCACATTCGGAGATTTTATTAGATAAACCTAGATTTTAACAAGCACATCACACCTACATCTAACTGTTCTCGCCATTTTGGAAAACGTGGTACAATTTTTTAGCTAATTTGATTGCACTGAAATGTTATACCGCCCACTAAAGTCGCAGGGAGCATTAGAGAAAAGCTTATAGTCCACAGTTTTCCTGTCACTTAATCTGAACCTGTTTCCTAAACCTGGTGGGGGGGGGGGTCTGTAAATTGCAAAAAAAAATACTTCATCTTAGAGTTAGAAAAAAAATTTGAAAAATCGTCTACACCTACCCAAGGCTCCGTAAAGGCACTTCGGTTATCCAGTTTTCCTCAAATTTGGAATTCTCGCAAGATATTTATAGTAGATTGTTGTAGGGGATTAAATTTTATATTTGTTTAAAAAATGGTTATAGTAAAGTAGGTGCTTCCGCCCCCGTTCACAACACCTAATTTGGTAGTTGGACGTTAAGCCCGCCTGTAAAAATAGGCATTACTTTACTTTTTGTTGTAGGAGATTATCGTACTGCGACCTGAAAGATCTATTGTGCCCCTATTTATAGTAACTTCGTATTATATAGATGGTAGAACCATACATTGTACTGAACTGGTGCTCTAGAAAAAACTTAACATTGTTGCTTTACCAGAATCACTATGAAACCAATTTTCCTAGAAAAATGCTTCAAATAAATAGATAGTATACGAATTAAAACAAAATCGTAGCGACATTTTCAAAAAAAATTGCAAAAACTACAACAACAACAACAATATCTAGTAAACTCACACTTCCGGTTCATGGATTTTGACCAAAATTTTATGGTCACATGCGGTTTGATTGTACCTAAACGGAATAAAGATTGACTTTCTGCAATTTTTTTTAGCTATTTTGTTCAGTGAGCGAGAAAGACCTAACATAATTCATTACAAACATTTTTTATTCGCACTCAGAGGACCTCAAAACATTTATTTCCAGTGGTAATTCAATTTCGAAAATTTGACACGATCGCAATACTTCCTCTTATTAGGAGGAGTAAGTGAAAGTAAAAATATTTCCATTCAGTGTAGTTATTAAAGAGAGCGGCTACAAAGCCAAATCATGGCCAATCAATTTTGTCTATAGCCGGGACCTCTGTCGGTCACTGTGTGTACTTGGTTTTTAATCATTTGTAAAGTGTACAATGTCTTGAGTGTGAGTGTACTGTGCTGTGGTAAGCTAAAGTTTGCCTGTGGGTTTGCTAAACCCAATCAGTTGCACTATCAAATACCTCTTGCAGGAGGCCTGTAGTAGAAGTTTTTGAGCATTGTATAGAAAAAAATTAGGTTGAGAAGTTAGGTTGAGTGTAAACTTTAAGGACTTGATACTGTATAATTTAGAGTGAGAGTATGGTAGCGAGAGAAGAGAGAGTGACAAGACTGACTTGATGGTGTGAGAACGATGGTCGTTGAACGTTGTTGGTTGTTCGAATGGCGTTTGACTGAGAGTCAGTGAGCGGTCGGCCACCATTTTATGCGGTCGGCTGTACTAGCTTCTGCTTTTTTTAACTTCTCCTTCCAGTGCCAATATACTTCTCCTTAGATTGCCGCCTCTGAGAGCTGCTGGTGGAGGGAGACATGTCAGGGGGTCTATTACAAGGCCGTACATATTGTTTGCACCGTACGTACATTGATTGAGAGCTGAGAGTCTCAATGTAAGTGTTGTTCTGGCAGTTACGCTAGGATGCCCGCAGGGACGTTATAATCACGGAAGAGTGGCTAGTCCATCCCCCCCCCCATAGGGAGAAACTAAAACATGAGAAAGTTAAAGAATCTTTCCTTTGAAAAAAAATAAAAATAAGCATCAACACAATACACTCCAAGTTCATTTGTCCAACTCTGGTGCTCAGAACACTTACATTTTGGGTTAAGAGGTCAATTTGAACAGTGTGGCACTAGTAGTGGGGAAAAAAAATTAATATTTTCATATAAAGTTGATTAAAAACAAACAAACAAAAAGAGAATGCAGATATTTTCAGCAGTGGCACCAGACGGCGCAATTTCCAACAGTTGTGTACACATGGACCAGCCCCAAACATTACCATTAGGAAAGCTAAGCTTTTCTAATTTTATCATATTTCACCCATTTTTAATTTCGTTCATTTTTAACTTCGTAACAAATAATTGTGCATGCTTTTTTTTTGTTCAAATTGGTCGAGTTTTTCTTTTTATTTTTATAACAGTGGGAGAGAGGTGAGGGGGGCTGTTTAAAACTAAATTAAAAATGGAGATAAATTAAAAAAATTTATATAATTAAAGTTGCTAACTTAATCACTGACCCACTGCATTCTTCTCTTAATTAATTATGGAAAATGAAAACAGAAAAAAAAAGTCAATTTTTTCAGGTTGCTCCCTGCTGAAACATTGTGTATCTTGATGGGCTTGAAGAGTTTATGTGGGTATCATTATTAATAATTTCTGTGACAAGGATTGAACTATGTAGCATGATGGACCAGGTGATAACCAGCACAAGTAGTTAATCCTTGTCATCTTCATGGCATCCCGAGTTTCGTTTAGGCTTCGTTTGCTATTGTTGGTTATTTTAGTCGGTCATAAAATTCACCTCATTAAATGAAGCAATAAAAATATTGTGTTAAAATAAACTTTGGGGATAAGTACCAGTGTCAAACAGAAAACAGTCACAAAACTTTTTAAAACTAAGAAGGTTGGTAGAGTAGGTTTGTATATTTTTACTTTCTCTTACTCCTACTAAGAGGAAGTATTGCGATCGTGCCAAATTTTCGGAAATGAGTTTTCACCGGAAATACATGTCTTGAGGTCCCCTGAGTGGGGGAAAAAATTGGCGAATGGTGTGTGTGTGTGTGTGTGTGTGTGTGTGTGTGTGTGTGTGTTTGAGTGAGTGAGTGAACAGAATATCTCAAAAATGAGTGAAAATCGCAGGAACTGGCACCGCCACTATACTGAGTGGATTTTTTCACGACTTCCTTTAAATCCCTATACTGTCTGTACACCTGAATACTATCACTTTAATTGAGAGATGTTGCTGGAAAAATTGATTTTTTTTGGCAGGTTCTGGGGGAGGGGGGACAGTAGCGTAAGCATTGCTCTAAATACCCATTCAGTGGAATGTATGGTTCTTATCACCTATATAATATTAATACACAGTAGAAGCATTGATAGAATTCCAAATTTAAAGAAAATCGGTTAATCGGAAATGCGATTTTACAATGTAGATTTTCAAGTTTTTTGGAATTTTCTTCCAGAACGACTTTTCTTTTATTGCAATACTAATTGGATTTGAATTGTCCAAATCTGAATGTATTTCCGGAACTTTCAAACATTTTTCCGGAAAAATTCCTTTCAGGAGCTTTGTGAAATCTGTGCCCCAGTAGGTTTTAAATGTTCAAGTTTGTATAACGTTATGGCGCTCCCTGTAAACATTCTGCCAAACGTGCTAGTCAACATGTCCCCACCACCTCTCTATATTCATGTTAGAGTAATTGAGTAATATATTCCAAATTAAATTAAAATTTGTCTATTTTATAGGATGAATTGTTCACCCTGGTTTATCCAATGAAGGTATATCCTCCAGAGTTATAAACACCAACTAAAATCTGCCATTCAGTATAATTATGGCTGAATCCAACCAATTCAAAAATTGAAAAATACTGTGCTGAAAGAATTTGAGAAAGGAAGAATCGTTGTGCGAATGTTTCACAACACTCGAGTGTGTCTGTGTTGTTGTTTTAATGTTCAAACAAGAAACGTGATGTTGAAGTTAAAACATCCAAAGAAAAGTTGAAACACTGCAAAAGACCAGTGTTGGAATATTAATGGGCTGGATCACTTCTATAAAAAAAATAACTTTTTAAAAGTTTATTTGACTACGATCGCTGAAGTATTCGATCACTCTTTAAGAGAGAGAGAGAGTGAAAGAAGGCCGGGTAGTTTTGATCTCATGACTTCGTAAAGCTAAAATACATCATCACGAGGCATCTCATTAAAACTTGGATCATGTTTATCAAAGTATGCCGCCCCTCCACTATCCCCTCCAATATGAGTATCTTCCCCCCTCTATCAATATCACTTTTTTCCTAAGTTCTGTATAATACATAAACAAAATTTGCTCGTTTCCCCTGGCCTATGGTGAATTTTTCATGGACATTTAGCACATTTTCTTTTTGATTATTTAGCACAATAATCATTACTATTTAGCAGAATTTGTATTGATTATTTCTTTGTGCCTCCAAGTGGAGACAACCTAGATTTTTAAAAAAATCTGATGTGAATCACTCACATAACTGACTGCAATTTTCATAGTTATATGTAATTGACTAATAGATTATACTTGTAATTATGTTTAATTGTCCCCCAAAGACCCGAATAAATGTTTCAAATAAGTGTTGCAACACTTTTAAACGAGTAGTTGGTATTCCAAGTTTAAAGAACATCCTTTTCCGAGAAAATGGAAAAAAAATGCATTCAGTAAAGTGATATACTTCCCCGTGATTTATTTTGACGAAAACCTTATTGTCAGCTCCTCCCTGGTGGAACTTAAACGAAATCTGACGTTTGAACTTTGTGTGATTTTCCGTTTTAATTATACTGACCACACACATAAATACACATACTATTTCTAAACCACTTTTTTCAGATTCAGAGGACCAAAGAATGTTTCTTTCCAGTGAAGAGGTCGGTATCGAAAATTTGACACGATTACTTCCTCTTAGCTTTTATTTCCTCTCAACCAGCAGTAAGAGAAAGCAAAAATGTCTTTTAGAGGAAACCCTAACCCAGCCATCTTAGAATCTTTGTTTTGCGCCTTAGATTGCCACTGTTCGGCTAGAGGCTAGGTTACGTTACGATCACAAAGGTTTATAATTTATAGGGCGCTGCCTTACTGTCCACAATGACGTCACGTTCATGTTCAGTAAAAATAGCCAATATTTTTCCAAATTCTTTTTCTTTCGAGTTTGAAAAAGATTTGCCAGTTAGATTTTTTTTTTTTTTTGAACGAACTATACTACGGTCACGGCAAGGACACTTTTTAGAAATCGGTAGCTACTAAAGTTCAGAAGGAACTTGCAGAGGCTGGCAAAAGGGATCAGCGTATCAAGAGAGAAGGCACGATCGCACTAAACCAAAAGCGTCAAGACTCAGTCGCACTGTTCGGACTTATAACCGAACACGACTACTCCACAAGCACTTACACAGAATAGGAGTAGTCGATTCCTCGAGATGCCCACTCTAATGAAGGAGATACAGATGTTCAATATTTGAAACAGTGCCAGGAGCTTGCGGTTGAGACTGAATCTGAATGGCAAAATGACTAAGACCATTTTTTTAATTTGTACTGGTCAGCAGGACGTATTATGACGTCATTCCCTCGGGCGAGCATTGAATAAAAACAAAATCCAAATCTCTCGTAGCGAACAATATGCTATCCTCTGAAGGAATTTGCTTGAGCTACGCCTTCAGATATGTACATGTATCTTATTTAATTGAAGGTGTGTAGCTGGGATGCTGGATATTGGCCCAAACCTTGCCCCGACGAGCGTGAACGTATGTGACAGCTCGTGGTGGACGGCAGGAACAATGTGAAGGGGGCCTCCTTACACTAGTGAGTGTTGCCACACCGAGTATCTCATCACACAGTGTTGGTAGGTTGTTCACAATAACGAGTATGCGCCTGCTGATTTATCGCTGGTCTTGACATCACCATCGCTGACCAATATATGAAAACGTTTTCGACTGACTGACAGGTCTACCAGCGGGACATGTATAAAGTGTAATTTATTACTTACCGTATCTAGGATTACGTACTTCCCCTAGACCGTATTTCTCTCTATCCCTACTTTGCCACCACCATTCTTATAAACAAATTAATACAGCTAATATTGGAGCGCCGCATGGAATATTTTATATATATATATATATACATATTATTATTATTATTTTGGTTTCTCTTATTGCGATAAGCTCAAATTTAAGACCAAAATCCATGTGTGCCAGATTTGCTGATTTCACTGAATATTTTTTTAATTTTTTTTGAAAAAATTATTTTCTCAAAAACGGCTCCCAGGATTTTCTTTGAACTTTGCACACACATGTCTCTATCTCACTTTATTTAAAACATTTTCCAAAGAAAATTTATTTTTAGCGGATTCTGGAGGGGGGAGGGGTAGCAACGTTAAGCATTCCTTTTATTAAGTATTATTTTAGCGCAGTTACGATTCTACTATCTACATAAAATTAAGGTACATTAGAAACATTGCTAGAATTTTAGATTTGAAGGAAATCCGGTTCCGGATTGCGACTTAATGATCCCCAACTGAACGTTTAGTTAACCACGCAGTAGGAGAAAGTGTGGAGAGGGTTTCACGAACTGTTTAGTTCCTTAAATCTCCATCGCTGCCACCATATTTTACTTATTGGCACCTACTGAGGAAATCACTAGCTCGGGGGTTCACAACTGTTTAAAAGTCAATTCCACTTGATAAATATTTCGAGCGTTTCTAATTTAAGAAAAAGAAAACATTCAGAAGTGAAAATAAATTCCATGCCGAATGATTATTATCACATTATGCAATTAAATATGCCAGCATTATGTCCATTTTCTTTTATTTACCTTATCTATTTTTATTTACGGGATAAACTGCTTAAAGAAGATAATAAATAAAAGAAGTGGATAATCCAGAAAATATTGAGGTAAAAAAACTGGATTTGCTGTATTATCCTTCTAAGAACTAATACATTCACGTGAGACCGAGATTTATTTTTCTCAGAATCATTTATTCTTAGTCATCTAAAAATTCTATGTCCTATTTCAACATCCCCCCCCCTCACACCACACACACATCACGCACAGTTTGTTTATTTTTACTTTCTCTTACTCCTAGTAAGAGGAAGTATTTTTATTTTTAAGGCGCGTCAACATCTACGGTCATTGGCGCCAGAAGCCTTCTCAGTGCACTGCCGGCCTCCAGACAGTGTTCTCTCGTTACAGACAACTGCCCATCACCGGACGGTGAGCTGTAGAGGCTCCTAGGATGAAAAAATCCAAGGGCAGCACAGCTGGACTTGAACCCGGGTCCTCCGCGTGGGAGTCGAGGACGCTAACGACTTAGCTATTCCCCCACCCTATCTCTTATTGCATATTTTCTCTCCTTTAGTTCAAAATTAAAACACTTTCTCACAAGTGGGTATTTTACTGAATATTGAAGTACGGCTTAATTCTGTCAGATGACTCCCAAAAATCATTTTTAAATCTTTACGTTTATTTCTGTACAGTTAGCAGTCCATGTTTAAAGAAAATCTTTGGAGCCATTTCCAGAAAATCGCAATAAAACTGAAAAAAAAAATCCGTAATGTTGAACTTCCGGTTTCGACGGATTTCGACCAAAACCTTATTGTCACATGCTGTTGACAAGAATGGTATATATGAGGTTTGGAGCTTCCTACAATTTTTTTTTTTTTGTTTTAGAGATATTTTGTGTTCACACACACACACACACACTCTTACAAACCATTCCCTAAAAATAATTTTTTCTTACTCAGGGAATGTATTTCCGGTGATAATTCAACGCGATCGCAAATACTTCCTCTTCTTACCACAGGTAGAGAGAGAGAGTAAAAAAAAGCCATTCAGTAAAGTAGCACTTCATGTTAACCGAATTTCTTTAAACTTTGTGTTTTTTGCTAATAAAGTTTTGCGATCGTGCCAGATTTTCGAAATTGAGTTTTAGCGGAAATACATGTTTCGAGGCCTTCTGAGTCCAGAAAAGTGGTTTTTAGACACTAAAAATGGTTTATATGTATGTTTTCTTTTGTTTTTTAATGTTATTTATTTCTGCACATTCCGTACATATATTACATGCGTTTAGAAATACTTAATTCACAAATTTACAATTAATTCAATAGTTACAAATAAAATTAGAAAATTATGTATACACAGTTTATTAGTCTGTAATTATAAAATTAATATATACAATTAATTACGCATACTTCTAAGAGTCCAACAAATTCAATACTATTTACAAATTTACCAAAAGGCACTGCACAATTCATCACTAACTAGCACTTCCTTGGGTGGTTACCATTGTACATTTAGTGATAATATTTTTCATAAGAACGGAACACGTTCCCTGTCAAACATTTCACATTCAGATAGCATACGATGCTAAGTCTACCAGGAAGTAGTATTACATTTGCAAGCTTGATCTGGCAAAATGATCTGAATAGGTTTTCAGTTTTTTGGGACTTTCCCCATAAAAATGCCGACGGTTTTTAACACTAATAAGAATGGTAAGTGCGGAGAAAATTTGCCATTTCGCAGGAAGAGAAAGTAGTGAGAGTTTTTTTACACCAGATTTTTTCCTTTAAAAACACCGACGGATTTATTTAAATTTGGTACACGATGCAACAAATTTGACTAGCGACCTATGTTAGTGCACAATGAGTCCAGCTGTGGTCTAAGTGCTGAATCTCTTTGGAGGCCCAGGATTCTGGTTTAGAACTATGAAACAGCGTCCTTTCACTTTGTTTGAAACTTTTTACTGAGAGAGTTCATTTAAAGTTTTAAGTGAGGGTGGGAGAGTGTATGGTTTATTCAAAAGTCTTAAGTTTAGATTCTCCTATTAATTTTATGATTACTTAAAGTAGTTCTATCTCATTTCATTTTTATTTTATATATAATTTAAATCTACATTTCCACATTCTATTTCGTTTACTCACCAGTAATTAGTATACAATGTCTCTAGATTTTCGAACTCTAATATATAACGTTTCTACTTTCTATAACTTATCTGTTTAATTGCACTAATAATTAGTTCGATCTTTTTTTTCTATGTTGTTGCGAGAAACTCTTTCAATACTTTGTGGACTGCGCTATCTACAGAAATTTAAGGACAATATAATGAACAGCTAAAAACTCCAGGTCCCAGAAAAGTTTTACAACTGAAAATTATGAATTCCATTGAGAAATTTAGGTGGGGGTTTAACATCAATTTTATTTTATCCCACTACATAAAGGGCTAAATACAAAATGGCGGACATTGGATTTTGCATTTCTCTTTAGCCTTCTTTTTCAACAATGGAATGAAAATTCTGAGTTTTTTCATTATAGCTCACATTAAGTTTATAAAACAGAAAGTAATATGTTAAAAATCACTTGATTTTTTGCATTTTCTTATAACAAATTTTTCTTGTACAATTTGATAATTTATAAAATACCAACGGAGGAAAAATTAGTAAAAAAATTCTAAACTAGATTTTTCATAAAAATAATTCCACATTCCACGTAATAATTAATGGAATAATTATTCCAATAATTCATATATACATTTCGCACCTTCACTTCTATACTGTGATTGGCTAATTATTTATAGCTATATTTTTATGAAAAATCTAGTTTAGAATTTTTTTACTAATTTTTCCTCGGTAGGTATTTTATAAATTATCAAATTGTACAAGAAAAATTATGTTATAAAAACAAATGTATAAAATCAACATATTTGTAACATATTGATTACTGTTTTATAAACTTAATGTGAGCTATAATGAAAAAATTCAGCATTTCATTCTATTGTTGAAAAAAAGAATTAGGCAGAAATGTAAGTTCCGCCATTTTGTATTTGGCCATTTATACTAATGGTCGAAATAAAATTGATGTTAAACACCCACGAAAATTTTCCCAATGAATTCATAATATTCAGTTGAAAAACTTTTGTTAGACTTGCGAGTTTTTAGCTATCCAATGTAGTGGGCGTAGTCCTCAAATTATTGAAGGAATACTATAAAGATGAAATTTACGCAAAAGCTAATTCAATCAAAATGTAGTTTCTCACAAGAACATAAAAGAAGGATTCGAACTAATTGTTAGTGCAATTAAGCAAATAAACTATAATAAGAAGAAGAGTTCGAAAATCTACAGATATTGTATATATCTAATTACATGTTAGTAAAAGAAATAGAATTTGGAAATGTAGATTAAAATTATTCATAAAATTTGTTGGAGCTGGTTTCGAGGCATTCACGAAAAATTGGAGAAAAAAATCATGAAATCGCACTATCTATATATATAAAACAGATCTTATCAGAAAACGTCGTGTCTGAACGTTAAACGCAATATCGAGTTTGGTTTTGGCAATTTTCTTGTATTTAAGATATTTTAAGCTGTTCCATTTCCATTTCCTCTGTCTCTAACACACACACCGACACACTCTCACAGATTGGTCTTGTACACTTATAGACCAATTAAGAACATATTTCTCATACTCAGTCGGAACCCAAAACTTGTATTTCCCGTGATACCATTGTAATACTTGCAGCAATGAGGGAAAAATTGAGAAGAAAAGCCATTGTTTGGTCACTTTCAAAGGATGAGCAGATATCGATTTCAAGCATAATATAACAAAGTTACTATCACAACATTTATGGCAATTTCTTCTAAAGAACTGTTAGTACACTTAGTAGCGAACCTTGCCAGCGAAAGCTATAACTAAATGGTGTTGGGAAAAGTCTAGCAATCGTTTGCCCTTCATGGAATGGTGCGCTAAAGAATTAGTTTAGTATTCTTACTGCTAGAAGAGGAACTATTGTGATCGTACCGAATTTTCGAAGTAGAGATTTCATGGAAAATAAAGCTTTAGGGTATCCTAGGTCGAATTTTGTGGGTGGATAGACAAAATATTCTAAAGAAAAATTGCATTAAGCTCAACCATTAATCTCAAGCAACTCTATGACTTCCGTTACGAAGGTTTCAGTTTAAACTTGACGCCATATAGTGTTACGTTACTGATTGATTTTCTTTGTTTTTGCCAGTTTGATTTTCTTTGTTTTTGCCAGTTCTTTGAATTTCGCTTACACTATAAAACCAAAAGCATCACTTTTATATACAACTTCTTTCTAGGGAAATTGACATTTGGCTCTCTTGGAGCTCTACAGCGTTAAGCTTTCCTCTAAAATGCCACTTCATTGCAGTTTACCAATCAACACCTTATGTAACATTAATGTATTAATGACGGCCACGATTTTCAATTAAAAATAATATCTGTCACTATTTTTTTTTTTTTTTGCGCATCGACAACTTAGGTCATTAGCGCCGAAGTAGTTATTTAGGACCACTCGAGCTGGGATGGCGCTTTCTTTCTCCCCACGATATCCATCGCAGCTTCCATTAGAAGTAGCATGGAACCAGGGGATACCGTGGCAGTCATGCCGTCTCCTCCTCACTTTAGCCATCGAAGCCAGTCGACGGGGGGAGGAGAACTGACAATGACGCGTGACGCCATCCTCTTCTTTTCTCACCTAAGGGGGGATACCAGAATGGTAGGATTATAGCCACCCCCTGATTCACTTTCTTTGCCGCAATTTTACCTATCAACTATCGCGTATTAACATGTTATGAAATCTATGTACTAGTAGTGTTTACATGACCTGCAAACGATATTTTCCACATCATCTCTACTAAAAGTTATATTACAAGGGTTATTTGCTTCAGATGTAGGTGGAGTACTCTTTTAAAGATTCTACCACCCTCAATGAACTAGATAAACTAATAAGATAAAACTAAATAGACTAGAATTGGGGGTGAAGTACTTCTATAAAAAATTCCTTGCACCCCCGAGATAAAATTCTAAATTAAAAACATTCACACCAACACCCAAGCCAATAAGTACTTTCATGCTAATAAATACACGTACGCTAATAAATACACCCACGCTATTAGATACACTCACACTAATAAATACATTCACACAAATAAGTACATTCACCTTATATCCATTCATTCTATGGGGAGGTACCTGATATTCCACTCCCCAAATAAATAAAAGCCTAACCTAACCTAACCTAAATCTTATTGAATAGGTTTATATTCTTTAAAAAGGCAAATAACCCTTTAGTGTATGAAGAACCCTCTTTCAAGATCGCGCGCAAATCATGTGGCAAGCCTGCTCGTTGTCTATGTATCCGCAGAGCCTGACACCCTTCCAGTACATGTGCCACAGTTAGTCTCTCCCTACAAAGAGGGCATCTAGGTCGCCTTTCACCTACCAGCAAATGCCCATGTGTTATCCGCGTATGTCCAATCCTGAGCCTCGTAAGTATAACAGATTCCCGCCGCGGAAGGTTCTCGACCGAAACAGCTCGTACGTATGGCTTTATTTCTCTTAGTTTGTCATTGCTGATGTTCCAATGTATTTGCCATTTTCTAATCACAGAGGTTTTCATAAAAGTTTGCATGTCAGTAGGCAGCACTTTTTAGCGGCAGCACTGTTTGCCGCCAAATCAGCTTTCTCATTGCCAGACACACCAATGTGGCCTGGCGCCCACCCATACAAATATTACCTCTTGATTTCGTGTACGTATCTGAAGCAGTGTTTCATAAATATTTATATCCATAGGATCAGTCGAAAACTTGTCCCGGAGAGCCTGTATTGCGCTTAATGAATCTGTTAATACCAATGCCTTTCTGTAGTTCCTGTCGATGGTCAGTTTCAATGCCTGCCAGATTGCGTAAATTTCTGCCGTGTATACGGTAGCATAGTGAGGGAGTGTCCAAGTCATGGTAACTCCCTCAGTGTAAATAGCGCAACCTATGCCGTCATCTATCTTTGAACCGTCTGTAAAGATGGGTCGGTAGTCCATGTGACTACTTAATATTTCTAAAAGTTTTCCTCTATAACTACCGAAGGCGTTTCATCTTTTTTGAATACTGACAGGTCTAAACGGACGCATGCGGGATTTAGCAACCAAGGTGGAAAAGGGGCAGTGCCCCAAGGTTCCACTGGTCCCGATTCTAAGCGTTCTGCTTCTAGAAAGCTTTTAGCTCGAATTCCGAAAGGCCGCGTCCGCGTAATTTGCTCTTGGTATTCTTCATTGCTCGGGCTCTCAAATATGGTTCTAAACATTGGATGTGTCGGTTTTCCCCTTATTCCGGCGAAATAGGTCAAGGTTAACTGCTCCCTCCTAAGTTATGGGGGGAGAAATCCTGACTCTGCGTAGAGGCTCTGAAGAGGACTTGTGCGGAAGGCGCCTGTAATTAGTATGATTCCTTCATTATAGACTTTGTCCAATATCCTAAGACGTGACTTACGCGCGGAATTATATACTGGGGCTCCATAATCTAATTTGGAGCGGGTGAGACAAATGAAAATGCGTTCCAGAATTTTTCTCTCCGTTCCCCACTTGTAGCTTCCCAGAAATTTCAATATGTCCAGGGTTCTTTTTGCTTTGGTGTATGTTAATTCTAAATGTTCCTGCCAACTTAGTTTAGAGTCAAATGTGAGGCCTAGAAACCGTACGCTTTCTTTATACTCTATCGGTATGCCGTCTAAATATAAAACGGGTGGATCATGTTCATGTCTCAGACGACAGAAATGAAGGCACACAGTTTTTTGTCTTGAGAATTTAAAACCATTTCTAGAAGCCTCACTTGCCACTTTGTCTATAGACTGTTGAAGAGTTGTTCCAACCTCATTTAGATTATCACCAGATAGATAGATGGCGAGGTCGTCAACGTATAACGATACTTGAGTAGGTTCCTCTATAATTTCGGCTAGGCAGTTAACCGCTACTAGGAACAACGTTACACTAAGAATCGACCCCTGAGGTATTCCATTTTCTAATGTAAAGGGGTCTGATCATACTGACCCCAGACGCACGCGGAACCTCCGTGATTTCAGGAATTCGTGTAAGAACCTTGGCAAATTCCCTCTTAGTCCCCACTCATGGCATTTCCGCAGAATCGCATGTCTCCAGGTAGTATCATATGCCTTTTCAAGATCGAAAAACATGGCCAGTACGTGCTGTCTACGCATAAAGGCGTTCTGTATGTATGTTTTTAAACTACACATCTGATCTAAGGTTGAGCGATATCTGCGGAATCCTGCTTGATACTGGCTGTAAAGTCCTCTTGACTCGAGTATGTATACTAGCCTATAATTCACTATAGCTTCGAGGACTTTACTCAAGCAGGTGGTCAAAGAGATAGGTCTATAGCTTGAGGTATCACTGGGATCTTTGCCTTCTTTTAGTATCGGAACAATGAGGGATTCCCGCCAAACATCATGGTACTGACCGCTCTCCCATATGTGATTATACAGGTTGAGAAGTTGTTCCTTCCCTGATGTATCTAAATTTTTTAACATTGCATAAGGGATACCGACCACATCTGGCGTGGAGTCCCTGGTTTTCTTTAATGCGTTTTCAAGTTCTGCCACAGTTAGCGGAGAATTATACACCTCACTAGTGGCGGTATCAAAATCAAGGGGCTGGAGCTCCAACTCAATTTTCCGCCGGATAAATTCAGCTGAGTATGCCTGACTCCCCGACATTTCTGAGAAGTGTAAGGCAAAGCACTCGGCTACATCGTGTGGCTCAGTTAAAGATACGTTATTTATTAGAAGGGCTGGTATTGATGGGATATTGCGTCGACCAGAGAGGGTTTTTATTTTATTCCATACTTCTTTCAGTGACGTCGACGTCGAAATTCCCGAAACATAGGAAGCAAGGGTTTCCTTCTTTGCTTTTCTTACGATGTACCTCTCTCTGGCTCTTAATCTTTTGAAAGTTGTCAAATTTTCTATTGTTGGGTACCTTTTAAGTTTATTAAAAGCCCGCTTTTTCGCTTGGTTGGCCAGCTTGCACTCAAGAGTCCACCACGGAACCGAAGGTCTTGGAATTCTACCGCCTACTTTTGGTATAGTACCGTCAGCGGCATCTATTAAAGCCTTCGTAAGTAAGGTTGCGTCAAGATAACATCTCCTGTGGGCGGAGGCATTACTACTTTAGCAGTGAAAGCTGGCCAGTTTGCCCTCCTCATATCATACTTTTTGGGCATAATATAATCTGCCCTGGAGATGGAGCTCTTTACTATTATTGGGAAGTGGTCACTATGGTACAGGTCGTCAGTTGTTCTCCATTCTAATTGAGTCGCTAAAGTAGGTGTTGCAATAGTGAGATCAATAGCACTAAAAGTACCTGAATGTGCGTTAAAATGTGTAGGGGCACCGTTATTAAGAAGCATTAAGTTAGCATTATCAACTATCTCCTCTAGAGCCTTTCCCCGGGCATCGCTTTTGCCTGAGCCCCACCAAGTGTTGTGCAAGTTAAAATCTCCCATTAATAACACCGGTGCAGGCAGTTGTGAGAGGAGTTTCTTCAGGTCCTTTTTCCGCCAATAACTATCTGGTAGGTAAATGCTTACTAAGGTGACCTGTAGCGGTGCTTCCAGGCGCACGGCCACAACTTGTAAATTTGTATTAAGCATTAGCCTCCTGCTAGGTACATTATTCCTAATGCAGACAGCCACTCCTCCATGCCCCTTCCACCTGGGGCGGGCTATACCTCCTTATTGTACATTTTGTATCCGGGAATCTGGATTGTATGTCCCGGACGTAACTTTGTCTCTTGGAGGCATACACCAAATGGCCGGTATTCCGCTACCATGCGGCGAAGTCCTTCTGTATTATTAATAAAGCCCCGCATGTCCCATTGGATCAAAAACTCAGTCACTTTAGCGAATTATTACATTTACCACTTCAGGCATGATTTTTCTCGTCGTAAATTGAACATATTCAAGCGATATTTTTAAATAGATATAAAAGTTACACAATTTTTCAGTGTCTACAAACTTGTCTGAAAACTTGTGTGTAAACCTTAATAATATATAACCACCATAAAAATCATTGTGGTATAAATTGCTATTCATGGTTATTTGTTAAATAACAGGTCTTATTCTGTGGCGTTCTTACTGGTTTTTCTTTTTGTCCGCCCTTTTCTTTTACGAGTTGAGGGGCGATCTGATAATCCCCTCCTTCAGACTCGGAGGCATCTAAATCCGTCCCTAGTAATTGCCATTGTTGGCGCGGGGAACGGAGATTATAAGAAGTGGAAGTGGAGGCTGGAAAGCTTCCATCTTCTCTACAAATGTTGCTCCTTTGAGCTTTGGTCTGTTCCGGTAACAGTTTGATTTTTCCGTTAACAGTTGATTTTTGATTTCTCCTCTTTGGTAGCGGGCAAGGTAGTTTAACCACCTGCCAAGCATCCTGTGAGGAGGCAGAAATTTCTTCTGGCGGTATTAAGCCCGCCTTATTTGAATTATCCCCACTAACTGTGGGGGTAGCTGCCAACCCTGGGGCCGGCACTGACGGGCTTACACCCATCAATTTATTTGGGTCCCCACTGGTTGTGGGGACAATTGAAGCCAGCTCCTTGGCCGGCGATGCTCCATTAGGAGCAGTCTGTACGAGTGGTGGGTGATCTCCCACCTTATTCATATTTCTCCTTAAAGCCGGGGATGAGCTCGCCATAAATTGGTATGCCAATGACTTTGCTTTATCAGCAAAAGTCACAGACGGTGCCACGTAATATTTGCTCTCAACAATCGTCCTAGCTTCGGGATAGGACAGATGCTGAAGAGTTTTTAATTTCTGGATCTCTTTCTCTTTCAATAATATTGGACACACGTTTGATTTAGCATTGTGGTCACCCCCACAGTTTATGCATTTTATAGGCGGGCTACATTCCCCTTCGTGTCTGGTCTTTCCGCAAACACACAATTCTTCTACTACTTTGCACCGCTGTGATGTATGTCCAAATCGCTGGCACTTGTAACAGCCATGGGCGAAGGGACATAGGGGCGGACTTTGAGCTTGTAGAAAGCAGCCTCAATTTCAGTAGGCGGAATTGGTCTATTAAATGTAAGGACCAGAGAGGCAGTGTCAATTAGATATTCACCCTGCCTTCTCTTAATCCTTCGTACATCAATTACACCTTCGGATGCCAATCCTTCCTTAATATCATCGAGGGCACTGTTTAGGAAATCTCTACATGTTATAACACCCTGGGATGAATTCAATCTCTTATGTGGGGCTGCTTCGATAACCGTATCTCCGATATTCTTTAAGGCCAGTATTGCTGCTGCTTGACTGGGAGTCGCAGCTTCAATACAAATTGAGCCATCCCCTAGCTTTTTTATACTTTTTGTCTTACCAAGCGTATTTTTAATAAATGCACTCAATTTAAAGGAACAGCTAGTGCTAAAGCTTCCTTCTTTCTTTTTTAGAGTGAAAAAACGGGCCCAGTTGTCCTGTTCAAAGTTCAGAAACTGTATTGTCTCCTTCTTCTTTCCAATGTTGCCTCCCTTTGCTTTCTTCCTCGGCGGGGAAGAGGGTTCATAAGGTTGCAGCGTAGCTGCAACATTGGCTGAATTAACAGCCGCTGCTGACGTAATTTCCTTGTCCTTGCCGGGGTCTAAGCCAGTCAATCCGTGTCCGAAAGATGATAAAGAATGGGTGGGGAGAGGGGTTTGGGGATGGAGGAGGAGAGTGGTAGATTGGTTAAGGGTTTGGGAAAGAGGGTTTAAATCATTTATGATTTTGGTTTTTTCAGGATCCATGCAGTTCCCACGAGTCGGGACGAACTAAACATCACCCACCGGCAGAGCGCCCTTACCAGAGGGAGGGCCTGCTTACGCACTGAGTTCGGCCTGGTTCTCAGTGGGGCCGATTCAGTGGGCCGATACCCCCACCCACAAACCTCCCGGCTCGGTACCTCTCACCGGGATTTAGGGGTCCAAATAAGTGTGTGTGTTGTGTATGTGTGTATGTGTTGTGTATGTATGAGTGATGGTCAATGTGGCGTGGTATTGAGCTGGAGTTCCGTGGGTTTGCAAAGCCCATACAGTAGTAAGCCAACCGTCCCTGCGTAGTCCTTTAGTCGCCTCTTACGACATCCTGGACAGGAGCAGGCCTATTCTGTCCCCGGTCCTGCAGTGGCTATCTGTCACTATTATTATTGCCATCCTGTCACTATTTATTTGAAAGATTTTTGTTGTAAGTTTTGCTTGGGGGCTGAAAGAGGTGTGCGTTATACTATTTACTCGCATTCACTCGTTCTTATACAGAAAAGAACCAACAAGTTTAATCCCTATATTTATGTAATGTGAGGCTAATTAAGTGAAAAGTAAAAATACCGAGTTTAAAGAAACTTTGGCCATTAGAAATATAATCATTAGAGTATGAGAGAGAGTCGTGTTTCATGGCAGATAGTTTTATTACTTTCTCACTATGTTTTATATTTATACGATAAGTAGAAGAGTTATATAGCAAACAAATCAAATGGGTGAAAGGATAATTACTAGGAGTGGAGACAGCAATGAACTGTTCGACTGGGGGCGGCGTATGCCCTAAACCCTGATATTGCGAGACTATTAATTCCAAGAGGGTACCTGCAGTTGGCCGGCCATCTGAAAGGCCTATTAATTCTCCAGGATACTCGCTAAGTTGTGTAACTACTTTCCTCCCTCACTCAGTATATTCCGCTCGTCCAATTTTCAATAACATTCAATTTTAGGCTTGTTAACTTCCGTCTTCATTTATCATCCATTTACGGATCTTGGAATTATTTTTGCACAAACAGATCATCTCTCTCTCTCTATCCCTCTGCCTTGGTAATTTTTTTTTTCCTGCTGAGCCGACCTATAAGAGATTTTTCAGGGGACAATTCAATTCGAAAACTTGATAAAATAATGATACTCCCTCTCATTGCAAGAAGCGAAAGTAAAAATCCGGTAAGGACTTCCGGTCGTAAGAACTAGCTGCAGTTCTCAAGTCCTAGTTGAAAAATTTTCTTCAAGCTCGGACTTCCTATTTTACCCTCCAATATCCCGTGAAAGTGGCAGAGATGCATCACTAATCACTGGCTACGATACCAGAAAATGGTGAACAAACCTACTGTTGGGATCTACGTTTTGTCGGACGCTTTGGAATCGTGGGACCATGTAGTACCACCGTATCCTTAACTGAAGATATTCGGGATGTTAAACACCTTTTCCAGATCTATTTCTTTTAGAAATTTCTTGGTCTAGAACGTTTTTAGGAAAGATATTCACCTAAGCCTTATCTGAATCATAACGTCACATTTACTAGAGTTTCCTCAATCTTCCCTACCGAGACTGCAGACCCACCATGTTCTCAGTCTAGCTTCTTCAGATGCTTTTAGCCTGCTGACACCCTTGAGGTAGCCCATTACTTCGGGTTTCCGGCTCCTCAATTTGTATTAGTTACTTTCACTGTCAGATTGCTGGCCAACTCTTATCTAAACCATCCCAAATCTTATCTCAACCGTGCTTATATTGAAGTCGAATCTATCATCTCTTCCTTCAGCCTTTACTGACGGTCTGAGAAGAACTGATACTGAATTCTACTATAACCTTACATCAATCCAAGGACTTTGCCATTTACCACTGCTCTTGAACATTTTTCTCTTATTGAACATGTGGATCCACAAGGCTCCACGAACTTGATAACTTTGCTCTTATATGGATGAAAATCCGAAATCGATCAGGAATATCATAAATATGCATGTTATGACGGATAAAATCTCAGATTTTACTCTTAATAAACGATTAGGCAGCCACATTCCCTGCAAGATCATAAAAAAGGATGTCTGCGTCCATCGAGTTGATTGAAATTTTAGAAATCCAATGGAGAAGTTGGGGTAGCAAGCTCGATAACCGGCAAAGATATCGTGTAGCGAAAATAATTGTCTGCGAGGATGTACGCACGCAGTTATAGATACTCATTACTAGCCTGAACACCCCCACTCAATGCCACTTGAACAGCCAATTAAATTCCAGGTAAGAGGAAATAGAAAGCGAACACAAGGAATAAGAAACACAAGCTAATGATCTCCCAACGCACCAAACAGCGTCCTCAATATTCAATAGAAATAAATGAAAAGGAAAAATAGTAATAAGAAGAAAATTCATTTTTAAAGGAACCATTTTTTATAAAAGATGGGAAAAGCAAGTTTTTTGCTTATTAAAATTTTCTTTAGAGTATTATTTTAAGAAAACTAGGCCGGAAAATAATTCTACATTTATTATCAGTCTCTTTTGGAAATGGTATTATTATTATTATTTTTACTCATTCTTACTGTTGTAAGATGAAGTATAAACGGCTGTGTATTGTCGAATTTTCGCGAATAATTAATTTTCGCTATAAATTACGTTTTTCAGATTTTTTCTGAAACGATAGAAATAAGTTTTCCTACCAGTATTGAAGTATTGAAGTGTATTGAATGGTTTTTCTTCTTCAGTTTTTCGTAAAATTTTTGAAAATAGGTTCCGGAAAATTTTATAATAAATTTCGCAAATATCTTATTCGATAAATATTACACCAAAAATTTATTTTTTAGTATGGTTTTCTGGGGTAGGGGAGCTGCATTGTTTAACTTCACTTTGATGAAGTGCTCCAGTTCCAAGTTTGTAGAAAATCAGTTGACTGGAAGCCAGAATAGATTGCTGAGATTTTGAAATTTTCAGGAAAACTCCTCAAACGATTTTTCTTTTTGCAGAGATGGGAGAAATTTCATGGAAAAAGATGATATTAGTGAAAATTGTGGGAAATCTCGGAGTTGGTTCCGTTGAGTTAGCTCTGTGCCTAGGCCCTATTAGTTAGTTTATATCTTCCATTGAGGGAGGGCCAACTGACTTTCAACGAATATTCAAAGTATTGAGAAAATCAGTCAGAATTATAAATATAAAGCTCTTATGAGTGTTTAACGCCATCTCTCACGGCCGGAGGGATTTTGTTTTCGACATGTTGGCTACACTGTCGTGTAGCCTGATTCCTCCCCTCCGAAACGAGTCCGGTTCGAGGTCAGTACGTTGAGAACTGTCGACGCGACAATACGTTTGGTGAAAAATGTCAATCCAATCTCCCTCCAAGTGTGAATAGTGGAGGCTGGGCAAGAGTTTATGAGACGCTACAAACTCCTTGGAGATGAATTTCTCCGCTCCATCATTGCTGGAGATGAAACTTGTGTTGCACACTACACACCTGAAACCAAAAGGCAGTCTCAACAGTGCCGTCACACCTGTTCACCCTCCGCCAAAAAGTTCAAAACCACAATTTCAGCCAAGAAAAATCATGGCATCCTTGTTTTGGGACTGTAAGGCATTAATTTTAATTGAATATATGCCTCAAGGGAAGGCCTCAACTCTGCAAAGATACTGTGAGCCCCTAGGAGGGCGATTCAGAACAAAAGGAGAGGCATGCTGACAAAGGGAGTCTGCCCTGACCACACACTGCTTGCCTCGTTTAAATGGGATGTCCTGAACCATCCCGCGCATTCCCCTGACCTAGCACCTTCAGATTACTATCTCTTTACCTCCCTGAAGCTGCACATGGGTGGAAAAAGGTTTTCAACTGACGAGGAGGTGGAGAAGTGGACGAAGGGGTTGGCGGGAAACTACTTCGAGGAAGGCATCAAAAAATTAATAACCCGGTTCACCACCTGCATTCAGAGGAATGGCGACTATGTCGAAAAATAGCTTACATGTGTACTAATGTAACCAGGTAATTTTTTTGTTCAAATAAAAATTTTTGTAATCTACAAAAATTCAGTACATTTACTTACTGGACGTGCCTCGTAATTAATTGAATTAATTATACAATAATATAATCATATAATTAAATTGACTGACAATTAATTACATCAGTTAGATGCGATGGGCAACTTTTTTGAAATTGCTGGCAAATTAAACAATAATATTTTCAGGCGGGCCTGATTAAAGCTTCAATAATTTTTTATTAAAAAATGAAACCGACTATACTTAGAGGTTAACAGAAAAAACTAGGAACAACTAACAAAACAATTTTCTTTATACGAATATTTGTTTTAACGCCCGAAAATCGAGGAAAAGATAAAACAAAATAATATAACATACAGAGCGCACTGCAATCTATCGGCAATCAATAATTTTCGGTTAACCGATTTTCTTCAGATTTGGAATTCTAGCGATGCTTCTAATGTATATTAATATTATATAGACGTTAGAAGCGCTCATTATATGGAAGTGGTAGTTTAGAGGGAGCTTAACATTGCTCCCCTATAATCTCCCCTCTAAAAATAGCAGTTTCCCTGAAAAAAAACATCAACAAAGAGTGATTGGCATTTATGTATTTCTTTAGCAAAATATAAAATATCATATAAAGGTAAATTTTTGGTTCATTCATTCTGACGGAAATGTAAGGTGAATCTAGGTTGGCAGATGGTGCTGCCCTCTGAAGAATAAATATTTAATAAAAGGCATTTTTTTTTTGTTACAGGGGGTGCAAGTAGAAGCGCCTTACTGTTAGCTGTACGTGAATCACCCGGGTCAAGCCCTCGGTGTAGAGAAGCAAAAGGACTATGGACTCCGTGTACCTGCCATCTGGAAACATGTATCGGATGGTATCCGTGCGGACTTAAATATTGTCGTGCAAAAGACGGCACATCGTACAGATGCGGCATTAGGACATGTCGTAAATGTCACCTGTACACTTATCATGTACGACAGAAACAATTATGTCTTTGGGATGAATGACAGGTAATGCAAATTTTGTCTTAAATTTTCTGTAATATACATTAGATTTATTAGCCCAGCTACGTTCAGCTAATCTTAAATAGACAACCTCAAATTATATCTTGTTCTTTCGCAAGACTTTCTGTTGCTTGACAATTAATTGACAAATTCTCTGGTTGAACTGTGAACGAGACAGGTTGTTTGCTTTTCGCACTGTATCTAAAGCAATTTTTATAGAGATTAAATTTCAGTAATTGAGATTTATTAGATATTGGTGGAAAGTTCTTTTTGCGCTCTTTACACAAAATATTACTTTTGTTATTTTATCAGTTGCTGATAAAATAAAGTTATGGATCATGGTTGCCTATTAACGGACACGGCACTCAAAGAAGAGGAAGAATCAACTGTAACTGGTAGAACTGTATATTGCATTGAAGTTGCACCTCTGAGGGAAGCTTAAGTTTGGGGACTTCCAAAATCATTTGATAGTATCATCTGGTGTTAATATTTGAAATTTGAGTTTTTTTTGCAAAAATGCAACAAAAAATGGGACAACCATTCCATAAAGTTGCACTTTTGGTTGGCGGATATTGACCGATCGGTTCGATCCCCAGGTGTACTTGAATAGAATACAAAGTATGAACCTCCGCGATTGTTTGTTTTTGAGACAACATATTCGTGTATTCTTACATTCATTCAGATCAACTGCTAAAAAACATTGTATACTATTAAGACTTTCTTATTGGGCTCTGCTTAAATGTTCTGAGGCAAATTCTGTATTAAGAGTATTGTTTGTTGCTGGGATACCTCGACAGAGACCTAGGAATTCCTGAGGAATTGATAATTTCAGTTCCCCACGTATTGCCTCATCGTTGTAGAGAATGTGATAGAGATCCTTATTGAAAAAACATTTCTGTTAATAGTAATAAGTTTTGGTAACTGCTGAATTTTTATAGGCAATACTTGGGGAATGGGCAGTGACGTCAAGTATTTTTTTCCGAGCTAGTCGGATTTGTTGTTTTCTTTATTGTTTACGTCCTTTTATAGCTGTAAAGTGGAAGTATAAGGGAAGGCATTACCTCAGTGGTAGCGCTTTGGAGTCCCATGTGGTGGACCCACACTCGAATCCGCAATGCTGCCATTAGATTTTCTATCTTTTCTATAACGAGAGAACACGGCAGTGCACTCTGAGAAGGCTCCGAGAGGTGCAGTAGGGCTTTTAGGTCGCAGTACAATATTCCTTTTAAAACTATCTAAATCTAATTGGAAATATTGTGATCCTGTCAAATTTTTGCAATTACGTTTTTACTGAGTTCGGAAAAAAATGTCTTTTGCATTTTTATGAATTAGCACTTTTATGGGTTTGCATTGCGTGTGTTTGTAAACAAAATTTTCTCAAAAATGAAATATCGGAGGAAGAGCAAACTAAGATGTCCAGCTTACATACAGGTTCCTGACAAAATTGATCTGTTGACCCTGAGTGTATGATGAGTGGTCAGTATAAGTATTGTTCAAGTAGATACGCTGGGATACTCGCCAGGGCTCCAAGACCTCTAATTCACTACCCCCACCCCCATTTTCTGGGACTTTGGTTATTACTACGACACAGATAAACCTGTTACTTTTATTAGGGTGATTTCTATGGGAAGCCTTCGTCTATAGTGTCAGTCAGTATATTTAATTCCACTACCTGGTGGGAGGTAACGGCACTAAATATTTAGCGAGAATCCGGACTTATAAGAAAATTTGTTTAATCAGTTCTTTGGAGAATAACAATACAGCGAGACGTCCAGGTGAGTGTTTCATATCAGATTTTTCTCCGTTTATACAATTTTAATCAGGTAGTTGATTAGTTAGTTGTAGGACGAGTAGAAGCGTTAGTTAACGGTGTACAGTCACTAGAAGTGGTGACGAAGTAAGTTTGCAGCAGCGCTCTCTCCTCCTGCTGCTAGGCTGGCAGCAGCAGAAGAAGTGAGTGCCAGGTTTGCTCTCTGAAGATTCCATACTCTCTGCCAACTTGTTAAACTCATTAATTTGAACTCTTCATCCGGTAAAGCGGCGCCGGTCCGTGCTACTACGGCGCGGCTCCACTGTTCGCCTTTTTGAACAAACTAATTGCCAACTTCTTCGCCCACTTATTTAGTTATCATTAAGAAATGAGGTGAGTCTTCTCCCCTCCAGCCACACCCACACACCCACAGTCTCTTCTATTATTTTCTTCTTTTTACGTGAGTTTATCTTTAGTTTGAAATTTAGCCCGCTATTTCTTTCTCTCATTGGTTAATTCAGATATTTATATACACGAGACTGTTCCAAACAATAAAAAAAAAATCCCTTTCCTGATCTTTTCAGAATTATTGATTGTTTAAGAGATTTTTACTCTCTCTTACGGCTGCAGAGTCTTTCGACTATACATACATACATACATACATACATATAAATACATACATATACATACATAAATACATACATACATATATATATATATACTTACATACATACATACATACATACATACATATATATCTACATACATACATACTAATATATATATATATATATATATACTTACATACAATACATGCATACATACATAACATAACACATACTACATACATACATACATACATATATCATACATACATACGTACATACATGGTCATTAATTATTGCGCTCTCCTCTGGCCTACAAGGTAATGATCATGTACTGCTCTGTTTTCCCCACTCCAACTCTATATTTAATCTGGCAGCGCATCCTGTGGGAAAATTATAATAGAATAGGTGTACATACATACATACTATACATACATACATACAATACATACATACATACAATACATACATACATACTATACATACATACATACAATACATACATACATACATACATACATACATACATACATACATACATACATACATACATACATACATACATACATACATACATACATACATACATACATACATACATACATACATACATACATACATACATACATCCATACATACATACATACATACATACATACATACATACATACATACATACATACATACATACATACATACATACATACATACATACATACATACATACATACATACATACATACATACATGGCTCGACAACCCACTAGTGAGTCCTGGCCTCTGCAATAAGTCTCCGCCAAACATCCCTCTCCTGGGCAGCTCTCCTGCGGTTCCCCGCACCTAGCAATGCAGCTGCGTCCCTAGCAACTAGGTATCTTCCCAACTCAACCGTGTCCTTCCGATTGGTCTCTTTCTTTCCATATAACCATTGAGTATCATATTTGGTGGCGCCAAGACATCCATCCTGACTACGTGGCCAGCCCATCTCAACGGCCTAATTTCATTTCCTGGGCCTCGTGTGCATCACCGTACAGTTGGTACAGCTCTTGATTAGGACGCCTCCTCCACTGGTCTCCTAATTTAATTGGGCCATATATTTTTCGAGTAAGTTTTCTTTCAAAAATTAGGAGTGATTTTTCATCAGTTTTGGACAGAGCCCATGTTTCTGATGCGTACGCGAGTACTGGTCGAACAAGGGTTTTATATAGCCTGATCTTGGTAGTCCTGGAGAGAAGCTGGCTTCTGAATTGCTTATCAAGCCATAATAACATTTATTAGCCATCATGATTCTTTTCTTTATTTCCTGAGATATAACATTATTTGAATTCACTTGAGAACCCAGATAACAAAATTCAGATACTTTTCAAATACATATGGATCTGGTCCGAGAGATACTCGGACCTGGTTCACCTTGGCCAGCTACGCACACATATTTGGTCTTGTCAGAATTAATCCGAAGACCCATCCTCTCTGCCTCCTTTAAAGCCGTCAATGACCTGGCAATAATGTCAACGTCATCGGTATATTGAGGATGGTGCCTCTGGTTGTAATTCCGGACCTACGGATCACCCATTCCATGGCCAAGTTAAGAAAAAGACTGGCTAAGGCATTCCCCTGTCTGACACCCTTAGATGTACCAAAATCCAGACCATATGATTTTAACATCTCTCTCCGCATGGTCATTTCCACTGATATATTATTGCTCACACTAAGTTGATATTGGGACCGAATATTTTCATCTTTAAGTTTAATAGAATTAAATTTAATAGTTTTATTATGTTTTGTTTTCCTCGCATTAGAGATCCTAGCCCTAATCCTGGAGACCATCATGTAGTGATCAGAATCAATGTTGGCTCCTCTAAAAGAACTACAACTCAGCATGTTGGATCGATGCCTGGAATTATAATAAGTATGTGGTCAACTTGGTTTTGTGTATTGTTGTCAGAAGATCTCCAAGTTGCATTATGTATATCCTTATTTGCGAAGATAGACTGCCAATAATAAGATCTCGCGAAGCCGCAAAGTCAAATAACCTTTGTCCGTTTTCATTCGATTCACTAAGAAGACTGTGAGCGCCTATAATTGGTCGTAGAGAGACCTCTCTTCCAATTTTGGCGTTAAACTCGCCGAGGATAATCTTTATATCACTTTTTGGACGTCTATCAATAGTTCTTACCAGAGCCTCATAAAATAAATCCTTGTCATCCTCCGACGATCCTCTGTAGGGGCGTGGCAGCTCACTAGTGAACAGTTATAAAATCTTCCTTTGAGACGGATAGTGCATAGGCGAGGATTGACAGCTCAAAACCCGTTTATCAAATCCCTCATTCCTTCACTCACAATGAATCCAGTGCCGAATGCATGTTGCCTGTCATGACAGCTGTAATATATAGTGTGATTCTTCTTTTCAAGTATTCCATTTCCGAGCTAGCGAATTTCTGGAATAGCTTCAATTTTGTACATATCAATTTCACTAATTAGCAGTTACAAAAAACAGGTCTATCAAGAAATAGGACATTCCAAGATCCGAGCTTAAAATCGTTTTTCCTTAAGTTCCGTCCGGCTTTAACTTTATTTGTTGGTTGCGTAACATTATTGTTTTTACAAAGGCGGGTCGTTAGCCCTCCGTTTCCCTCTCCTAGGTTAGCTGCTTCCTCTACAGCTACGAAGCCCAACCCGCTCCAGGTTTCATTTCGGAGTTATCCTTCTCCTAGCCTTTAGGGGCCCTATCCTTATTCACACAAGGCTGCTTGGGGGATCTCTTTTTTTAATAGCCACGCTGACTCGCTACGTCCGGTACTGACCTAGGGTATTTGTGGCATTTAATAAAGATAATTCTCCCACAAATTATCTCTCCACACTCTGATAGTACCGCCGCCTCTGTCCGGGACTGCTTATTGGGGAAAATCCCTTATTCGCAGCTAACGTACATATCTGCAGGCCGTTCCGCCATCCGCAACCTAGTAGCTGAGGCACTCCCTGGGTTTGGGTTCAAACAAAGACGTCAAACGTCAGACTAAGTAGACTCATAAACTTGCCAGACACATTCACACTGTCCTTGCAAGCCTCGCTAGAGAACCCTAACGCCATCCTTTGATATTTGGCCAGGAAAAAAGAGATAAATAGGAGATTTCGAGTTATATAAACCAGAGGTTCTCGATCAGTTATATACCACTTTAACAACAGGTACTCATCTGGTCTGTCTGATTGCTCTATTGCCTTACGCTGCTCCTTTCTGTGAGTCTTTACACTGTCTGCAGAGTTTTGTACTCGTTATTGAGGAGATAGTTTTCACCTTTTTTCCAACCTCATTTCACACCTTTACTTCAAACTTTCTCCTGGGAAAATGAATTTTTACAAGGTTTTTTGGGGGGAAGGGTAATGTTAGGCCATCCTCTAAAATGCCCTTTCACTATGTTACAACCATTCTTGTAGCTGGATGGCCGACGCTCTATCAAGGAAAGGAGCTACATCTCGCTTGTAGGTACCCTGAAGCCTTCCAGTCTCGCGACCAGTCTCTTCAGCAAGAAATTAAAAAGGAGGAGAAAGTGAAGAGCGCACAGCTCCCAATAATGTATTAGGCTCAAGGGTCACCTGAAGAAGCTGGGCGTAGAACATGATAGATAACACCTGCAGATTCTGTGGGAAGATGGAGGAGACTCCAGTACAGCTCCTAACCAACTGCGATACTATCATCCAGAGAAGATTCGGAAGCCTGGGCAGTTACCATGGAGGAAGGTATATCCTGTCTAGGACCTATCCCAGATGCTGAGACTCCTCAGAGATCTTAATCTGGAAGGGATGTTATAGGTGAGTAGTCTCACGGGTGGCAAAATAGACCTCTGTTGGTCGCAGTGCCCTCAAAAAAACAAAAACAAAAAATACCCTCCAACTATGAAGGTAGATGTCGTGACCAGGGTGAATCATATTAACAGTTTTCAAACTAATTTAGTAGTTAAACGTGAGACTCGAACTGAGGACCTCCGACTTCACAACTCCTTGCTCATGACCATTCCACCAAACCCCCCGCCCCTTTTGCCTAACACTTATTTGTTACGTTTTCCCGAAAAAAAACTGATTTGGTTCATTGTTATTGGCGCTCTCCTCTGGCCTACAAGGTAATGATCAATGTACTGCCTCTGTTTCCCCACTCCACCTCTATATTTATCTGGCAGCGACATCTGTGTGAAAATTCCCAATTTTAAAGATAATTTGTCAATTTTAGAATTGTATTGATCACAGTTAGAGAAGTGAGTGAGTTAGAGAAGGGCTGTGAGTCTTTCACACCAATATAAATAAACTATTTGTAATAATTTAATCTTTTTATTTTCCAGATGGATGAAATCATCTCCACTGATATACGTCATATTCGAGATATTGTTTGAAAAGCTAAACATTTCGAGCAAATTTTCGGAAAATGACTCTGTGTGAAAAGTGAAAAGTTGCTGCCATTAATATTTATTTTATTTTCTATTTTTCTTTTATAGTTTTCACTATTTTAATATTGATTAGTTGATCAAATTAATTAAATAAAAAAGTTACACCAAATATAAGTAATATTATATTATAGATGTTTATAATAAAAAAGACTATTACTTACACATTACATATACATTTATTATTATTTATGGGACACTGGTCATCTGGTCAATTAATAGGATATCAAATAGGTTTTAATAAAAGTAATTTTTTTTCTAATTCACAGAAAAATATAGGGAATGGGTCACTTGCAAAAACATCCAACGATCAGATACGAAAGTAATGATCCGAGTCAAGCGGAGAAGGTCCACGAGGAGAAGTGTGTAAAATCTATGAGAAGTGTATTCCCCCACTTCAAGGAAAAATTTAGAGACCGGTTTGGAGACAAGGTCTATAGGGTGCAGGGCCCGTGGTTTGGCTCGAGAGGTGTCATCCCGAGAGAGGCATCCGACTTTTTGGGCAACATTGACATCGGCCTCGATGACTTGCTTTCGATTGTGGAAGTTGTTACTACGGGCTCCCTGGGCATAATATCCCAGCACATGCTCGGGTGAAAATGTTTTATGAACATGTAATATTGATACGGCAGTCTAACATCCTGCCTGGTTTCACTCACCCATGAGGTCCCTGAAATTATTTTCTTTTTTATTATTGTATATTTTACTCTACAACCAACTCGATTTAAACAATGTCTGACGATTGATCGGTACGCCGTGTCGATTAGCAACTAAATATCGTTGAGCAGCTGCTTCATTGAAGATTTCTCTGGGTCACCTGTATCCGCAGATTACACAAAAATAAAGTAATTTAATTAATATCGTCAATGTAAAGAAATTTGAAACTCTGGTCGAAATGAGGTCTGATAAAAAAAAATCGTTCGTGAAAGCCTATTTCTTATTGTGATCCTTGACATGTTTCCCAAACCGATCGCTTAAGATGAGAAAGATAACTTGATAAACATTGAGACATTGGATTCGAACAAATGTCCTCCTTTGCTATGAAGAACATTTTAGGTATCTTAGAAAAAAGGGCAGAGTTCGTGGCCTTGGAGAGGTGGACTAACTTCAGAAGGCAAGTAAGTTAGAAACTTGTGCAGGTGATTTGCAATCTGCAGTGTAAGAAAGAGCTATTGATATAGATTGACTTTGTGCTTCATTATATAACCATCATTTCGGGTGGTTGCCTATTTTCGGGCGGTACTTTAAAGGTTGCCGTGTTATTTGGACAACTGGGGAAATTAAAGATGTTAAATTAGCTCTAAATCAGCTGCAGAATAGAACAAATGACAGATGTTTTCTTGTGCGTTGCCTTCCAGACAGTAATATCAGCAATGGCCGGAATACATACAAGTGACTTCCCGTTGAGAGTGGACCCAGATGCCTCATCAATAAGCCATCCTCTCCATGGATTCGCCCTCTTATTCCAAGATCACTCTTTTGTAAGAGTTGAATATATGCATTTTCTTCAACTGAGAAGAGAAACCACGGGTTAGTCCAAGGAAGCCCTCCGCCTGCCACCAGCATGATGTGTACCATTCTTCATATATATATATATGACATTTATATATGACAGATAATTGTCATATATATATATATGACATTTTTATCTGTTGAAATTTTCTTCCCGTTATATTCGTATAATTACGACTTTTTAAAATTGAAAATTTAAACTAAGAATTTCACCAGTGTCATAGAAATCCGCGTTTAACTCAACATCTGGTTTTGACTTTATTTTTGGAGGGGTTCAAGCCTCAGTTTGTTTTTTTCGGGTGATAAAGTGCTTACGATCTTAAGATTTTGATTGTGGCTAGCTGGTGGCCAGCTGAGGATCTAAATCTTTCAATCTAAAGCACCACTTCTTCCTGGTCTTTTACTTAAATTTCTGGTTTAAGCGAATTACCCTCCTCTGATGTACAAGCCCAGAGTCTGAATGATAATGGCTCAGTACATTAGGAGTCGCCTTCGTTTTCTATCCGCAGTATCTTCAGGCGCCACCACTATTTTCAGTGCCCAACTTCTTCAGCTGCCATGTAAACCAACAAATACCACTGAAGGAAACTCGTCTAGCTTATGGAATCTATTTCTGCTAAGATTGAGCTGACGTCGCAGGAGGATCTTTTACGATTATAGCTTCCCCACTAGAACTATCTTAGCCTCAGTTCTTTGAGTAAAAAAAAGATTCCGCCAGTATATGTGAACTTTCAAAGGTGCTGGTGCTGGTTCCATAAGCCCATACTCAACTACTTGTTCAGTCTACTCAACCAGATGGGAACCAAATCCAAAATTGATCAATCAAAAGAAAAAGGATATTGACCTCTTGACCAGTGTTTAAAATCAGTGCCATCATGAACCAGCTTTATATTAAATTAGTGTTAATTGATGATTAAAATGTTTAACTGTAATAGTGTAAATTTAGGTGAGCAGAGAGGCTGTTTGTAACCAAATAAACAGATCGTGTTGCAGACCTACAAGGAAACAAAATCACCTATAGTAAAACTAGGAACATATTTCCTTCTATTATTATTATTTTTGTGCAATTTGTTAACATTTTTTATTGTTTTATAAAACAAGTAAATAAAATTAAACAAAATAGAAAAGAGACAACGAATGCCGCCCAAAATTATTTTTAAAAAAGGGGTTGCTTGACTGTATTTTTTATATAAATCTTGAAACGCTATGTAAATAGTATGTATAAAATATTTATAAATATAAATTAAAAAAGTATATACAAAAAACAAAAATTGTAACAATATTGTCAGTATGCCTTTCTTTCTGTATATTTCAGGTATGTATAAAACCGCAGCTTTCTCTCCATGTATAATTACAATAATATAATAATAATAATAAAGAGACAATTCAATGTATATTAATATATACATATAAATATATATATAATACATATATAATACAGATATTACTAATAAAAAAAACTGACCGAGGTTTTTCAATTACCTAATTACTGAGTCCTAACGATTATCAATAATTCTTTTACGAATTAATTTCTTTGTTTATTACTACTTTTTTTTTTTTTTGTTTATTTGTATTCATCTATTCTGTTAATATTAAGAACAATATTTTGGGATGATTTGTAATTTTGTTTTTCCTCTTCGAATTTTGAATGAACTTCTGTGTAGATTTGTTTTCTGTTTGTTGGGAGTAGAGTTGAATGGTAAAGTTGAATTACACATAAGACAAAAAGGCCTCGGAAATTTAAAGTATTCTTGTAAAATGTGAAGTACTTTTTAAACACAAAATATATTTTAATAAAAAAAAAGAAAAGTGTTTTCTACTTTATTTTTGTGCGAGTTTTATTTTTCTCCTTAAAAGTTCCATTTTTTTTTTTTGTCCAACAATAGTTGAATTATTTGGCAGTTATTCCACTAAAATCAGAAGTTATGGTTATACTTTTAATCCCTCTAGAAAGGTAAGGAAACAGTGTTGCCAACTTTCAATATTAAGACTTGGATAAAATTGTATCAAGTGAAATATAATTACGATATTTAAGTAAAATAGAAGTTCTAAAATTAAATATTTGTTTTACCATTTAAAATTGAGGTAACCATACATGTCTTGCCAGTTTTTTTATAACATTTTTACTTTGTCTTATTTAAATACGAATCCGAATACTAATACGAATTACTTTTTAAAAACTCATCAGCTGATTAGCCTTGAACTGGAGAGGATGAGAGACGGAGAGAGAAACTATCAAGTTAGGTGAATGGCACCACTTCAAGTTGTTCAAACACTGTTTTTTTTTTAAATTTAGAAAACGAGTTCCCGGAGAAATCCATAACAATCTGGCGGACAGTTAATTCATTAGTCTAGAACTCAGTAGAAGTACACTCCCACTTGATTTAGTTTCCAATCTGGTGAACAATCAGGGAAATTGTAGAAAGTTAATTAAAATAAAGCACTCCGGGTATGTGGTGATTTTTTTTTGTTTTTTTTCTCAGAGCGGGGGAGAGAGAGCGAAACAATTCTCTCTGTGAAACTCTCTCTTTCATTCAGAAAAACAGAGAGTTGTTTTGAAGAGTGCCCCGGGGAAAACTGTGTTAATAAGGTTTTCTCTGAAGTATACTTTAAATTTGCCTCCCCACACACGAAATAGCATTAAGGAGATGGTTAAATGTGCTATGAAAAATCACGTAGAAGGTATCAGATTCGTCAAATGGCTTTTTAAATTAACACATCTAGTGTAAAACATTCACACGACTTACTGATCGCAATTCCCAACTTCAACACTCCTACACAATATTCCTAACAGATGAAGTTTGTATTAAATGTTTAGATCGCTTTGATTGGCATTCGACAAGGAAGCTTCACATTATAGTTCCCTAAGAAACCTCCAAAAATTTCAATTTTCCCAGGAAAATATTTCAAACAAAAGGTATGTGCAGAATGTTATGTGAAGTTTGAAGAAAATCGTTTGAGCCGTTTTCGTGAAAATTGTGAAATCCTGATCAGTAAAACTCTGTGTAAGATCGCATTTCTAGCCGCCCAGATTTTGACCAACGTTTTTGTGTCGGATATCATTAAAGACCACAATACCATTTTCAGGTTGTTGCAATACTCACCGTTAAAACACATCAGTTCCAACTCAGAGAACTGAAAACATAAATTTCCGGTGAGAAATCAATTTCCAAAATTTGAGACGAACGCAATACCTGCAGTAAGAGACCCTAAATAGCAAGAAAGTATAATTAAAGCCACTGCAAAAGAAGGAAATGCATTTAGGAAATGCCAGGTTATGGATTGCACTTTAGATATGTAATTATGTTTAAAATATTTCTATTGTTTTAATAGAAAAAATTGAAACTTTCATATTTTGGGCTTATATCATCTGAGAGATCCTAAACGAAAACTTTGTTCAAAATCTGTCAACAGGAAGAGAACTTAAGTAGATGATTTTTTTTTTCTTTTAGATTTCCGCCTTTTTACTTTCTATTACTTGCGGTAAGAGGAAATATTGCGATCTTGTCAAATTTTAGAAATTGAATTTTCATCAGAAATATGTGTTTCCTTTACTAAATGGTTTCATTTCAGTTTTTCCGAAAACGACCTCAACGAATTTCCTGAGGTAACGAAAGCGTTATTTCCTCTAAATTACCACTTCAATACAATTTATGGTCCTACCACCTCTATTTAGCAGCATCGCTAGAATTCCACATTTGAAGAAAATTGATTGACCGGAAGTGCGACTTTTACGAAAAAGGTTTACGAGTTTTTTGGAATTTTCTTGATTTCCTTTAAACTTGGAATGTTGGCTGCACTGTATAAGTCTAGCACTTTTATTTGTAAAATTTTCAGAAAATACAGATCGTCAGGTAGTTTAGCGGAATTTATGGCGTTAAATTTCGAATGTTATAGGGGGCGGTTGGTTGAATGTTAATGGCGCTCTTGTCTGCGTCACATTGTAGTCCGTATGCTTCAAGAGCCTACAACAGGAAGCAGCAAGAGTCTTTAATCAGTACAGCATTATGGGCCAATACTACTGGTCATCTAATCTGTCTCTATCTACTCTTTACTTAGGTCATTTCTAAGAAGAATGCGAATTATAATTAAGAAAAATAATACCAATTTTGTCTTCACCTCCAACTACCGATCAACTGTGTGGACGAAGGCGGGATAATAAACATACTTTACTGTAAATTACTCCTATTAATACTACGAATAAAATCGATCCCAAGACCACAAAACACCTTAGCTTTGCGATCCGCACCTCTAGCCACTCAGCTATCATGGCGCCTGAATTGTTAAATATACATTGTAAGATAACAAGGTCAATAGTATGCCCCCCTCTCCACAACACCATCAACTCATACCACCAAATTCCCACCATATTATAAAATTATCCATAGAGATATCTATGGATACCTGCAAGGAATATCCAACAGTTACGCAGGAACAAGCTTATTTCAATTATTGATAGTAATAATAATTATTATAAATTAGCATAAGAGAGTAATTTGTGTTTCATATCGAAATTTGTTGGTTATGCATTTTTTTCACCAGTTGAATATATCACCGTTGTAAATTGTGATTGGACAAATTTACAGCTGTCGGTGAATAGCCACAAGTTGTCCAACTGGCTCTCTTTATTGGTTGTACAAAAAACCAATCCACGTGGGCGGCTGATGGTCAACAACATAACCATACAGTACCTGTTTCTCCCTCCGCATCCCCACCCAGCCACCACTCCAACTTACCTCGAACTGCAACATCCCCTGGCCAAATTAATTAAGTCTGGAAATGGACGAGCCTTTTGAAACTGGCCCCTGTAATACTGTGGACTGGTTGGAACAAGCGGCAGATAGTATAATTTTATTGGGGGGCCACCCCCAAATGTAAAACTACAGCGCTTACAATATTGATATACAAGTGAATGTGGATTGAAAATTGTTTCGCCCTCCCTCTCTTAGATATTTATTACTAACAGGAAAAAAAGTAACATTTTAATTACTTCTGAAATAATCACTGGGAAAAGGAGTATCGAAATTTACAATCTCCTTTCTTCGTATGTCCTCAGCACACCTCAAAACACATATTTCCGTTGATAATTGACTTTCGAAAATTTGCAGCGACTCATTGTTTCTTCTATTAAATTAGTGATGATGAAGCAGAACTAAATCTGTAATTAGGTCAACTTAAAAAATGCTTTACAAGTGCAATTTTGTGACTGTAATAGGCAAAATTACTATATTTATGGGATAAGAAGGAAAAGGATCGTGAGTTTCGGTCTTTTTTTTGAAAAAAATAAAAAAAACTTAAATTCTTGCCAACGTTTCGACAAATATATTGTCTTTTTCAAGGCCTACAACATATAAATACAATAGGTTCTTTTTTTGAAAGTCAAAATCAAAAACAAAAAACAGAAAGTAATAAAAAATAAAATTATGGATTAATTTATACAAATTTTTTTTGGTTTACTTACATAAAACATAAAAACTATTAAATAATCTTTAAAACATATCACTCTGGAAAATTCATACTTTCAAAATTATACTAAGTTTGAAAACTTAGTATAATTTTGTAAATAAAAAGTTGAGAACACCTCAACAACACAGAGAATAGTGAACAAATAAACCATAGTGAAAGCGGGCAGGTATATTTATAACGGGACTAGTGGAGAAAGGGGTTTATTTGGAAAAACAAGGTCAGGGATTAGGAAATCAGGTTGTGATAAATTGAAGAGAGACCGTTGGTATCTGTCCTATAACTAATAGAATTTTTCTCTTTTTTTCTATATAGCATTTCCAAAAAAATTAAGTTTTTTCCTATTACGTTCAGTTGCCAAAATACCGGTGTTAGAAAAATCAAAATCGTGTCTTTGTTCAGTGTGGTGTTTAGTGAGTGCTGTTATGTTGTCAGAGTTAGGTTTGTTTTTTCTACAGTCATAGTCGTGTTGGTATAACCTGTTCTTTAAATATTGTTTCGTTTGTCCAATATACGTGGCTGGACATTGCTGGCAATTTATTTTGTAAATAATATTTGATTGTAATTCAGTCGGCGTAGGGTCTTGTAATTTAGTGAACAGTTTGTGTATTGTATTCGTTGTTTTATGTGCTAGGATAATGTTATATGGTCTGAGGACTTTGGATATTTTTTCTGATAGGTTTCTTATATAAGGAAAGGAGATATATTTCGGAATAGATGTGGAATTGGGATTCAAGGATGAGATTTGGTTATTATCCGAAATAATAATGCACGGCCATGGGTAGCAGTTTAGGACCCATATTAGCAGACATTTTTATGACTGAATTAATTGAAACTTCTTTGAAAAAACTTCCTATTAAAGTTCCCTTTTTCTTTAAATACGTTGATGACTGCCTTACTGCTATTCCCTTACAATACATATAGTTCTTGAAACCTTCAACTCCTTTCACCAGCGCCTTAAATTCACCTATGAAATTGAAACTAACGAACAGATCAATTTTCTTGATTTAACAATCCTGCGCCACCACAATTCTTTAATTACAGATTGGTATGTTAAACCTATCAGATCGGACCGTTATTTACATTTTAATTCCTATCATCCCTATTCCCAAAAGATCAATTTCCTCAAAACTTTCACTAAACGCGTCCTCACCCTTAGCCACTCTAAATTTCACGAAAAAAACCTAAATATCCTATCCAAACTTTTTCAGAACAATGGTTATCCGAAATCTTTATGTAAACAAATTTTTGAATTGCCTCATAACAATAGCATTTTGCCCCTTATTTCGGATAATAACCAAATCTCATCCTTGAATCCCAATTGCACATCTATTCCGAAATATATCTCCTTTCCTTATATAAGAAACCTATCAGAAAAAATATCCAAAGTCCTCAGACCATATAACATTATCCTAGCACATAAAACAACGAATACAATACACAAACTGTTCACTAAATTAAAAGACCCTACGCCGACTGAATTACAATCAAATATTATTTACAAAATAAATTGCCAGCAATGTCCAGCCACGTATACTGGACAAAGGAAACAATATTTAAAGAACAGGTTATACCAACACGACTATGACTGTAGAAAAAACAAACCTAACTCTGACAACATAACATCACTCACTAAACACCATACTTAACAAAGACACGATTTTGATTTTTCTAACACCACTATTTTGGCAACTGAACGTAATAGGAAAAAACTTAATTTTTTAGAAATGCTATATATAAAAAAAGAGAAAAATTCTATTAATTATAGGACAGATACCAACGGCCTCTCTTCAATTTATCACAACCTGATTTCCTAATCCCTGACCTTGTTTTTCCAAATAGACCTCTTTCTCCACTAGTCCCGTTATAAAAATACCTGCCCGCTGTTCACTATGGTTTGTTTGTTCACTATTCTCTGTGTTGTTGAGGTGTTCTCAACTTTTTATTTACAAAATTACTAAGTTTTCAAACTTAGTATAATTTTGAAAGTATGAATTTTCCAGAGTGATATGTTTTTAAGATTATTTAATAGTTTTTATGTTTTATGTAAGTAAACCAAAAAAAATTTGTATAAATTAATCCATATTTTATTTTTTGATTTACTTTCTGTTTTTTGTTTTTGATTTTGACTTTCAAAAAAAGAACCTATTGTATTTATATGTTGTAGGCCTTGAAAAAGACAATATATTTGTCGAAACGTTGGCAAGAATTTAAGTTTTTTTTATTTTTTTCAAAAAAAAGACCGAAACTCACGATCCATTTCCTTCATACAAGCAACGGTCGAGAAGAATCTTCCATAATTTATGGGATAAGATTCGAGAATTACAAAACCAAAGTACTCATTGAAGTGAAATAATGACTAAGTGATGCCTGATTGTATTACCAGTTATCAGTGATTTTCATTATTAATTCCAGAGTGTTATGATGAAAATCAATTTAAACACTACTTTGGTTCTGTAATTATCTAGTATCGTATAAGTATTATTATAGTCACAAAAAAGTTTGCACTTATTAAATCATTTCTTTAGTTGACTTAATTACAAATGTAAATACCGGTTGAAGATAACACTTTAGTATCGAAACCGTCCCTGTGAGGCAACAAAATAAAATGAAATAATACCGAGGAGTTGGTCCCAATTATTATATCCATATTATACATTATTTCTCTTACGTGGTTTTCCTGATTTTTTCTTCTCATTTCCCGTGATTTTACTCGAAAATGATTTCAGCGGTTTTCCTTAACGCTTGCGTATTATGTGCACACACGAGGACCTTATTTGAAAAAAATACATTTTTTTCAAGAAAGTTCATTTTTGGGAATGGTGTCACATTAACCAGGTTCTACAACGGATGCTAAGTTTTTTCTATTGAAGAGCTGTTCAAAATGAATTGTAAAATTTACTAGCGTTCCCATTTGTAATGCAAGTTAAAAAAAAAGAAGTCATAATTCGACCATAATTTCTTGAACTTCGGCAATTGAAGCCGATTTTGGTCGAAAGAATATGAGAGTTATCTAGGTCATTTTTTTTCTTTTATTTTAATCCTGTATATAACAACAACAAGCATTGCTATATGTAATAATGTTTGGACTGAAGAAGTCGAAGACATAATAGAGTGGAGAAGTTACCCAATGGTAACCACTCCTTAAAGAGAAAAATGTTTTTAGCAGTTTTTAACAGTTTTAGCAGTAAATCACGAGGCCATTGGAGTTTGAAACGTCTGGAAGTATTGTTAGGACGAGTTAAGGACGAAAGGCGGCAGACTAGACAATTGCAGTGGGAGGCAAAATGTTTCTGGAGTTTTTGATAACGTCAGATAAGAAGGGGATGAGGTCATTGCGGATAGTTTGATTGGAGACCTCGTAGGGAGCATTGACAATAGTTCGAAGAATTTTGTTTTCAAGAGCTTGGATTCGTAGGTGGTTAGAACGTTTGACAGAACCCCAGAGTTCTACTCCATAGGTCCAGATTGGTTTAATTATTGTGTTGCATATCCGTCGTTTGTATGAGGATTCCACATGTTAGTCGTTTGTCGATGTACAGCCCAAGATAACGGTCGACATCAAGGTTGGGAGGGGCCTTTGGTTGTAACATAGAAGAAGGAAGATTATTTTACGGTAAAGGTCACATGCTGAGATTTGCTTTCATTTATTTTTATTCTCCATTTGGCAAACATTTCTCTAATTTTGAGAATTAGTTTTGTACTTTCCTTTGAGAATTTACTGGATCAGGATCAGAGGAGAGGATTGCAGTATCATCAGCATATAAAGGAAGAATAGTTTTAGGATCTGAGGTGTATTCTGTATATAGCAGTGGGCCTAAGATTCACTTTGAGGGACTCTTTGAGGGCGCAACAGAAACGAGTAAGAGAGGATCGTACCATTACCTGGAAGTAACGGTCGGCAAGGTAAGATTTGGAGATGTAAATGGAAGCATGCCCGCAAGCTTCTGAGCAACCCAAAATGCCAAACCCGATTGAAGGCTTGCTTCAAATAGAGAAAGAAAGACACCCGAGAAGCAATACTTTCGCTCAAGAGAGTTTGCAATGGGGTCTTCAACGCGATGGCATTGTTGAATATTAGAGTGTTGACTGCTGAAGCCAAATCGGTGTGCAGGAACTATTTCTGAATTTTCCCGATAAGGAATTGTTTGTTTTAATTTTTTTTTTTTTAACGAATTTATTAATGGTATTTAAATATAATTATGCAAAGATTGTCATCTTATTATTATTTTTTATCATAAATTTAAAAATTAATTTTTGTAGTTATCTTCTGGGGGTGCTATAGTGTCGAAGTGCTTGTGCACCAGCCGTCAGTGATTGAGACTTTACTGTATCTATTTTTTCCATTTTTGTGACATTCACTCAAAATGCTCCAATGATTTTCTTTAAATTTCAAACGCTAACTGCAACAGAAATTTCTCCCTTTTATTTTTAAACTTTTTCCAGATAAATTACCTTAATAATAATGATTAAACTTCTAGTTGAAGACAATTTCTCAATAAAGAGAAAGAAGAATTGCAGTAAGAGAAAGTGTGTGAATGTTTCACAATAGTTTCTTTTTTGTTTCAAAATAATTAACAACAACATCTCAAACCTAAATTTTCCAATCTTCAGTGTTGCCAACTAGAAATCAATAAATCATAAACTTTTATTAATACTTTTATAAGAAATGTCTATCCATTTTTATTTGACAGTTAATTTCTGCCTATGTCCCATTTAATCCTTTTTAATTAGATTTCTTTTAGGATATTAGAAAAGTTAGAAAACAACTCAGTGACAAGTTATTAATAGAATGACACGGTTTAATTCCCCTTCCCCCTACGCATTCACACACAACTAAATATTACAGCTTGGTGAGAAAGCTTACTGTCGTATTAATTACAGTTTTTCATTTCTTTCTTCAAACTAAAGTATATACAAATTTTCATCACTAATTTGGAAGGTTATATTTTCCTTTCTTTTAATGCTTTAAAAAGAAAAAATAAGGCAAACGTGTCACATTTGAGTTTTCATGGCACGATTAAAGCCCGAAATAAAGGTATTAAAGCTCAACTTATTCACATTTATTGCGAAGGCATGCTCCAATGCAGAACAGCATGTTACTTACATGGTTTCAGAGTATTAAAACATTATAGGGACTATTAAAGTTAACTACAAAATACGCCAATCTAACGGTATTTTCAGCACGACAAAATTGTGGTGATCAACGACAAAATAATGTACAAATTGAGTGTTTCTCACGACAATTGACCTATATATTGACCTACATATTAGAAGTATTACAAAATTTTCTTTAAACTTAGAATGCTTGCTACAAATTTACAAATGTATCACATTATTTGAAATATTTTTCTGAAAAAAATTGATTTTAGAGGTGTATTGGTGTCTGTCAGTTAATTTAAATTTAAATTTGAACAAGCTTTGTTGGATTTGACATAGAGGGCTCCACAAAAGGCCGCTTAGGTATAAAGGTGAAATCCCTCACCGCCATTTTCAAGGCCACTCCAACCAAACATTGTAACGTTGAAATAAATTTAAAGAAAATTTCACGATTAAATTGTATTAATTAGAATAAGGTAAAGTCGTGTGTATGAGATTGCAATCAGATTTTTTCCCGTGAAAACATCTTTAAAATCGATGCCGGATGTGGGGATGCAAATTCAACACCTCGGCTAAAAAGAGTCATCGTGCCTGTAACGTGTCATGTTTTAAAGAGGAAAGATGAAAGTTTGTTCCAGTTCTCTTCCAACATTCCTGGAATCCGTACGCCACGAACTGCGCACGCGCAAAATTAACCCAAGAATTTCCTAATTACGAATTTAACTCGTGTCCATAAACGAGATCATATCTTAAGAGACTAATTATTCAATCTGAGAAAGCCAAGTGTTGTTTTGAAGGGTATATTTACAACGCATTTTGGGCTCCAATTGAGTATTTCAAAACTTAAAAAGATATGAGGTATGATTTTTTTTTTTAATTTACTAATCTTTTTTGCAACTCTACATTTTGCAAAACAACAAGCAAAAGTGATGAGTGCGTAATTTGTGTACATATATATATATTAGTCAATATATACATATGTACATGTTGCTTGAGAGATATGAACGACGACCATCCAGTGATGGAAGCCGTTAGTTTGCCACTATGGCAAGCTTACACAACAGCTACCCTAGGAGGTCGACTTTATGCGTTAAGATGGTCGCGTGGCCACCGCCGCTTCAGCCTCCGACTAAGATTTTTGGGCAGTGCTCTGGTGGACATATTCTGGATCAGAGGATTATGGTGACAATTTAGTTTGGAATGAAATTTTGTTTAACGAAATTGGGCTAGCTCTGAGATGAATGGAATGTTAAGGTCGGAGAGGATTGTGTGGTTGGAGACGTAGAAGGGAGCATCAACTACTGTTCATAGGATCTTAGATTGTAGAGTTTGAAGTCGGCTAAGGTTGGATTGTTTTGCAGTGCCGTAGAGTTCTATGCCGTATGTCCAAATTGGGGCTAAAAGAGCAGTGTAGAGCATTTTCTTGTTCCTTAAAGTCAGTTTTGAACGTTTGTCAAGTAGTCTTTTTAGCATTTTATACCTTAAGCTGCAGTCAGTTCGTTTCAGTCTGGTATGGGGGTTCCATTTTAGTCGTTTGTCAAGAAATAATCCGAGATATCGTACTTGGTTAGCAATGGGAAGGATAATATGGTTAAAGTAAAGAGGAGGAAGAGTTTTTTTGTTTAAGGTAAATGCTATGAGTTTGGATTGTAAATAAGTTCGTTTGCTTTGATCCTCCACTGCCAGAGCCAAGGTTCAAGAATATGAAGATGAGATTGCAAAGCACGAGCTGCCATGACGGGATCCACATGAGGAGAATTGATCCTACAGAATTGCAGTATCGTCGGCAAATGTAAAAGTAATTGTATCTGGATGAGTTGGTAAGTCAGCTATAAAGATAGTATATAGTAGAGGTGATAGTAGACATAACAGATGATGATGAACTTTGAATGACTTGGAAGAAACGATCGCTGAGATAAGATTTGAGTATCAATAATAAGTAGGAGATAGGATGCCCTTGAACTTGTAAAGTAATCCCTTGGGCTTGTAACCGTCTAAACTCGGTCAAAAGCTTGAGATATGTCCAAGAAGTCTCCTGGACAATACTGCTTCAGTTCCAGGGAGGTAGCGATTGTAACCACAACGCGATGCATTTGATGAACAGTCGAGTGGCAGCTCCGAAAACCGAATTGGTGTTCAGGAATGACATTTAGTGGTGCTATTTCAGTTTGGAGGCGGAGTAGTAAAAGTTTTTCAATAATTTTTCCTAGGATGGGAGGAGGCTGATTAGTCGGTTTGAGCTAGGGAGATGTGTAGGTTTATTTGGTTTAGCTATCATTCTTATTAAAGAGAATTTCCAGACGATAGGGAAGTAAGTGGTTCGTAGGACTGAGTTGTAAAGAGAAGTGATAAAAATTATTGCTTTTCTGGAGAGCTGTAATAGGATGTTAGCGGTGATCAAATCATAGCCAGGGCTTTTCTTTTTGGGGAGATTGTTAATTATATTCATTACGTCTTTTGGAGTGAATGGTTTAGGAGGAAGCGAGAGTGGGAGAGGGATGTCCAGTTCTGTGTTCCGTATGTTGTGAGTTTTGTACATCGGGGTGAGGAATGAAGACAGTGGAAAGATGTTCAGCTAGACACTGAGCTTTCTCTTCGTCTGATTTGGCCCAAGAACCGTCTGTACGTTTAAGTGGGTGAGAGGTTTGTCTGTATTTGAGGATTTTCTTAGTAGCTGTCCAAAGTGAGTTGTCTTCTGTTGTTAGGGATTGTATGTAAGCTGAGTACTGGTCATTGTATATTTGTGTAGTTCTTTCGTCAATTCTCTTGTCAGTTGGTTAAATAATTTTTTATGGGAAGGGTATCTGGTGCGATGCCAAAGGGCTCTCGCAGGACGTTTGTGGGTTATTAAATGTCTTAATGGATAGGTAGATTGTAAGGTAATTGCGTAGTTCTAGTGAAGTATGTTGAGTAGATTGCCAAATGCTTTGTTGAATAGAGGTAGTCAAATATTTTACGTTATCGTCTAGTTGTTGTCGTGTCTTTAAAGACACGTTTAAGTTCAATTTCTGATCAAGAGTCTGTCGGAATAACTCCCAGTTCACAATTCCATTTATAAGTGTCGGTCGTTGAGGTGTTTGTTTTGGGTGAATGTCTAGTGTCAGTATGAAGGGGCTAAGGTCGGAGGACAGATCGTTTAAGGTAAGTATGTAAGGTCGTAATATTAGAACAGATGAAGAAATTAAGTAGGTCAGGTCTTTTGCGAGGAGAGGTTGGCCAGTAAGTAGGTTGTGATGGTGATAAGCAGAAATAACTATTTTGATTAAGAATATTATGAAGGATTCGGCCTCTCGGAATCGCCACCCGACTGCCCCAGCTAGGGTGCTTTGCGTTATAATCGCCGCCGCATATAAAGCGAGGACCGAGAGAAGAAAAGTGGGATAAGAAATCATTTTGCTGGATTGTATGATTAGGGGGACAGTACACAGAAGCAAAAGTATAGGAAAATGGCTCCGAGAGTAGAGAGACGACGGTAGACTGTACAAAGGGTTTAGTAATGTAAGGAATTAGAAAATGTGACAAGGAATTGCGAACAAGTACAGCGGTTCCACCATGGCCTGTTCCGTCGGGATGATTAGACTTGTACGCTGTGTAGCCAGGGATGAGAAACCTTGATCTGTCCGTGAAGTGTGTCTCAGTGCTTAGGGCAAGGTCAATACATTTGTCATGTAGTAATATTTCTAGTTCTTGCCTACGATTTGTTAGTCCATTAGAATTCTATAGAAGAACGGTGAGAGAATGTTGGGCAAGAGTCCTTATGGTGCTTGATTGGGAAGGAGTCTGGAAATCACGGTTGTGAGGAGGGATATTAGAGGTGTGATGAGCGATTTAAAATCAGATAAGAAGGTACCAAGAAGTGTGTTGATGTCTCCTGTGGCAGAGGGAGTAGAAACTTGAGGAGGAATAGGAGGCGGCTGAGGTCCCGCGAGCACACTTGCATATGACAGATTAGGATTTACAAAGAAGAATGCAGAAGAGCTAAGTGTCCTGGCTGGTGAGGTGATGGCGGCATTTGATTGGCAGGCTATTGTGTTCTCTGATGGGCCGGGGTGCGCATATACAGGTGGGTGTCTTCGAGTTCGTTGTAACTCTCTGTAAATCATGCAACCTTTGTAGCTTGCAGTATGGTCGCCGTTGCAGAGAGCACACCTAACTGGAGTGTTAGGCAACTTACCGCAATCTTGAGTGAAGTGTTCCCTTGCATATTTTATGCATCTTGGTCTGTGCTGACAGTAGCTTTTCGTGTGACCATACTCCTGACAACGCTAGCACTGTACTATTTCACGTTGCTTCTGTGGTTCCTCAACTTTAATTTTTGAGTAAAAAAGGGTTTCGATATCGGTCGATGTTCGAGATCAACAAAAAAGAGTGGCAGAGTTTGTTTGGTGACTGGATGTATCACCGGAGTAACGGTTCGCACCGTGTGACCGAGCTCTGTGAATTCTTCCTTGATGAACTCGACGGGCACACTTTGATGAAGGTGTCGAATGACTACACTGTAGGCCTTGTCTTCTTCTAGTTGGAAGGTATGATAATAGGCGTTATTTTCCTTGAGGTATCTGATGATGCGTCTGTAAGTGTCATTCGTTTTGGCATTAGTTACTAAGTCAGTAATCCGTGCTTTGCAAGAAAAAGTATCAATCTCTACTAACTGTGATAATGCAGTACATAGAGCTGCATATTGGTTGACATTCTTAACATATATAGGGGGAGGTTTGTGGACACGTACTGGGGAGCGGTGGACGTTGTGGCCTGCATATTTTCTTGATCAGCAAGAGAAGCAAATGGATTATTTGATAGGACTCCCGGCGGGCCGGTCACGTCGCTACTGGTTTCTTTGTGATTGCCATTGGTGGTTGTGACTGAGAGGTGTTTGTTCCTTGGAAGATTGTGAGCTTTTGTTTGTTCCCTTGCTGCTTTGCAGAGGTTTTGGTGCTAGGGATGATGTCTTTGACTTTATTTTGTTTAGGCGAGTTGCCAGAAGTACAGGTCGTCTTTTTTAGAGTTACCGACGAAATAGACTCATAGTCTGTGGAGATGTCACTAATTTCACTCATTACAGAGGAAAATAAATAAATAAAGAGTTAGTATTTTTAAGTCCCTATGTACACTATTAATACAGAAATATTATTTACAATTATTATTATACACAATTACTAATTACTACTTACACTATCTAGTTTGTACTACTACTTACAGTTTTCGTTTTCATTTCTCTAAATCAATGAGTAGTTAATAGTTTTTGAAGTCCACAAACTTATAGCACAAATTAAAATTAAAAATTAAGTCACTTAATATAGGTTACATACACTGTAAACTAAAATGTTTTAAAATAAAGTCATAGAAGTACTAACATGCAGACCACTGTTTTAAATCAAGAGAGGAACACTCAAAATTATCCCTTTGCATAAAATTAGGCAAAAAAGGCTACGTATTTTTGAGAAAATTTAAATTTAAATCTGCATTAAAAAACTTCGCGTCTTGTTTATAATAAAGCAATCAGCTGATTTCGGTATGAATTTAAAAAAGTTTGAAAATTTCCCAATTTTCTTAAAATGTCGCATTATATGAGGGCAAAGTACAATGAGAATTACGAAAATTGAGTACGAATGTATGGAGTACAAAATTCCAAAGAGAACCGAAAATGACACCGAAAACGGCTGGACCTGAACCCAAAACCAACGCGCAGTACTACCGTGAATATAGGCACACTCGGGCAATTCTGACGTCATCTGATGAGCCTGGGACAAGTAAGGATGTGGATTTTGGATTCGGGGCCGACAACTACTTTAAAAAAATATTCTTAGACGACTTTGACCATACATGTGACATTTGCGATCGCCGGTGGTGCGAGAAGAGTTTCCTTCGGAGAGCATGATTGGTTTCAAGCTTGTATCATCTGTAGGGCGGAGTGTTTTAAGAGGCGGATCTAAAATTGAAGATAGATAAACATAAATGTTATGTTTGTATGATTATAAATTTGAAGCAAATTTGTCATTTATAATTCTTAAACTGCGATAGACGCACCAGATTTTTATGTTCCGCCAAAAGCGCCAAATTATATTGGATAGGATTCATGTAGGAAGTGTGATTTGTTGGTTTAGTCTCTATTCCATTATTCAATTGTGTTTTATATCCTCTTTATTCTACAATGTAGGTGTTGATACTGAGGGATTAAGGTGTGGATCCCGTGTTGCCCCTTGCTTGAGACTGCAGTCCCATTTCCTTCTAATCCTGTGAATTCCCACTCGATATGCACCTTCTATTTAAAATTTGTAATTGTTTGGATTTAATCTCACCGTAATAGTTCAGTCAGTATATTGTGTATCTGTGAATTCAAGGTAGCAAGAATTACGTTAGAGCAAATTTTTCTACGTTAGAGCATAATTGGTCTAATTTAAATTTTGATTGGAAAATCTGTCCAGATAGTGTAGGCAGACACGGTCTGGTGAGTTTTCTTATTTCTTGCCTTCGTATCTTTAGATTTCTGAAAGTTCATGTACATCATTCCAATTTGTGCCAGATATTTTAATAGCGAAAGATTTTGCGGGGGGAATGTATCCTCAACCATAAGTACCATTTCACGGAATGATTTTCTTGTTTTCTTTATTATTTTGTGGGAAATAGCTCCAACGATTATCTCTAACTATGAATATGTAACTCCATGACTTTAATTTATAACATTGTTCCAGAAAGATTGATTTTCGATAATTTCTGGAGAAAAAGTGAAGTGTTATTAGTCTCCTCTAAAGTGTTATTAGGGTTTAGTCTACGGTTCTCCATCTATGTATTGTTAATGAGAATTAAAACAACAATATTTGTTTCAAATTCCAAATTTGAAGAGAATCGGAATTACGAATTTCATGAACTTTTTTATTTTGATGCAAATTCCTTGATAATGGCATCTAAGGGTTGGTACATCCACCTAATGAGTTATCACTATTTTATGTGAATTTCTCCTTCTCCCGATAGCATTGATTTTATGAGTTTTCAGAAAGAGAGAGCTAGAATGCCACCACATCACCCTCTAACTTGTCGCTGCAGACTGCGGTGTGGTGGCGCTCCCTGCATCATGTTGAAGGTAACTATAAATTTAATAAAAATTCTATTAAGTTCTTTTTATCTTATCATTGCTCTCTTCCTCATACCTCATCGACCTTGTAAGTAAAGTTACAAAAAGAGGTAAAGTAGTTTGGAGCAACAGCAAATAGATAAAATATATTATTTTTAATATAAAAAAAGCGACGAAGCAGAAGCAGAGAGAGACAGAGTGAAAGATAGAGAGAGACAGTTATAAAATTGAAATGATATAAACTGAAAGCAGAAGAAAGTGAGAGAGAAGAAAAAGCGGAACCGAGTAGTTATCTTCAAACAGTGGAAAACTCGACGTTATGGCGCGGCAACGCTTTTCCAACTAAACATCTTGCGACAAACCTTTCCCCCTCCATTCACACACACGTGTAGAGCCACAGCTATCTAGATAGAGGGGCCCTAGACAGTACTGGCATCATCTTCACTATACACAGTGTAGCAGTGAACTTTTCATATTACCTTGAATATCTGTCTTTATATACCTACTCCGCTGGAGAGTTCCTCTTAACTTACACACACAGACACACACACAACATACATTCATACACTCTTTCACACTGTTGAGTATAGACTTTGTTTATTTCGGACACTTTCGTAGGACTGTTCAACTTTACACATTTTCCGACTTCCTTCAAATATTTCCAATAGACTTTTCTCATCTTCGTCGCAAATAGTTTCTATTTACCGCATTGCTTAAATAGTCGAACTGCACCCATTTCCTAAAAGTATTTCCCACTGCTTTATCCAAAATTTATTAATTAAAACTTCTGATTTTCTCTACTGTCAAGGTATTTCCCTAAACAGGATTCCTTACATCAAGTAGCCAAAACATTTCTATTCAAGGCGTCGGTCTTTACTCAAAATAGATCCCAGGGACTTAACGCTAGTTTGTCCCATAATTACCAGGCTGTCGTCTACTACCAAATTAGAGAAATGTTTAGGCCCATGATAATGTATTGGCATATATTCCAGATCCAATTTGGACATACTTCTCCAAGTTTGCAGGTCATACAGGGAATTTTTTACAACTGGTGAGACTCACAGTTTTTTTTTATAAGGTGCATCAACATCTATGGTCATTGGCGCCCTGAGCCTTCTCAGTGCACTGCCGGCCTCCGGATAGTGATCTCTCGTCACAGACAACACTGTCCATCACCGGAAAGTGAGCTGCAGAGGCTCCTAGGAAAGAAAAATCTAAGGGCAGCCCAGCTGGACTCGAGCCCGGGTCCTCCGCGTGGGAGTCCAGTCGCTAAAACTGAGCAAATCCATTCCCTTGGGACTCACAGTTCTTACAACTTCAACATTCACAACTCACAATTCTTTCTTCAGGTCTCCAGAACCATTAGAGATTAAAGCAACAGAGAGGCTAAAGAGCAACCATCCTTGAGGCCTTTCGTAGTTTCAAAAGCAGGGGTTCTTTCAAAGATCGTTCGGTGTGTTTACTCTGGCTGAAGTAAAGACCATTAAATCTGCTCCCACACCGACATTTTCAAATGCCTGAAGTAACTTAACTCTAAGAACAGAAGCATAACCTCCAATCTGTGCTATTGGAATTTGTTATATAACGCGTTCTTGTTCCCGAGTATTGCCGTTAGTTGTCGGACAACTTAGAGTTGAATTTATTTTTAAGTAATTTGTTATTACAAAGTTGCAGAAAAAAGTAGGTTTTTTGTCATGCTCCAAATATGTATTTCCGACAAAAACTCAGATTCGATTCTTTAAACGATCGCATACTGTCGCTTGCAGCAATTAAGAGGGAATTAATCAAAGAGAGGTCGCACCATTATTGAAAATGAAAATATAGAGGAATGTTCTGGAATTTTATTAAATTGTAAATATCCAATTTCAATATTGTACGTTTTAAGGAAAATGTGCGCGGTAAACCATTTCAATGAGGTCATCAGTTTTCACCAAAAGTTCAGCAATATTAATTTAGAAATACTGGACCATCAGTGTGGTGGAACTGTCGACTGTAGTGACGAGCTTTCTGTTTTAACTAACTACGAGTAGATAAGAGTTATCAGTGTTACTGATGTATCCTAAATACATCAATCATTGCCAGTGCTAAACAATATACCAAGACAGAACAACCAACACGCGGCAGATAATGAAGCTGAATGAGACTAAATCTCATTAATGGAATTTAAGTTATATACATAGCAGGGAGATGGGTAGAGGAAATGTTATGACATCACAGTGACGTAACATATACACACACAAACACAACAGAGAAAACTATAAACAGAATGAGAAGACAATATCAGACTCATATAGAGTGGAGACAATGTGTCATCGGAGGGCTGTATTGTTGGGTACACCAGCCACTGACAGCGCTAGTATCAAAGAATACCTATACCAACTGATTGGCTCCTTATCAGCATACAACTGACCTCCTTCTTCTATTAACCTTCCTTCCTTCTCTAACAGATAAAATAAATAGTTTTAATGTTAGGTTAAAGTAAACTATAAACTATTCTTAGTTTACAAATATCAATCAATTACCTATGATAGAGTTGTAACTTTTTTTTTTTAAATCTAGCATGAAACACTGACATGACTTTCTCCAATTATAATTATGTTCTAATTAAATTTCAAATTACATTTTCTTAAACTCCAATGTATAGTTGAGTAAAGCTTAGCAAGTTTGTAATATAAAGTTTAGTTTGAGTTAGCATTGCTGAAGTGAGTTCAGGCAGTGCTAACTCTGTCTCAATTGCTTTTCCCTGTAAAAATGTTCCAAATAAAAGTTCAAGGTTTTATAGAGTTGGCCCAATACTTGGTATCTATCATTACTATACGAAATGACAACAAAATATAGGAAGTTTGAGCTTCTTGCGATTTTTCGTTTTTTTTTTAAATATTTTGTTTTCGCAGATATTTGCTAACATTCAGATCATTCGCTAAGAACATTTTTTTTTTTATTGAGGTCACCTCAGAACATGATATTTCCGGGGAAAAATCGATTGCGATATTCTGATAAGAATCGCAATATTTCCTCTTACACAAGTAAGAGAAAGTAAAATAAAGAAAAGGTATTAGGAGATACCATTTGTAAAATAAATAAATTCACTTCTGATCAAGATTAATTCGCCAATTTTCTGATGAAGATTATTAATCAAGAACGAAGGTTGCATGAAATTCCTCCACCCCAGCGAACAAAAATAATTTCCTAATTAATTAGTTAAGTGCTCTACCATCGATATTATTTATATCGATTGCAATTATAAATATTATAAGGAGAAATGCCATCTAGTTATTATTTAAATAAATATATTAATTTTGGTTTTGATTTAGACATTATTAAGTATGACAATAAACCACAAAAAGTATTTCCGTTATTTTAATTATTTATTGAATGGTGTTGGCAACATTGTTAATTTGACTGCCTAGTTATTAAAGGTAATAAATTTTAAGTACATAACAGTGGGAGGGAGCCTAATATCATTAATAAAATTTAACACTTTCCGCTATCATTCTATAATTAATTAAGTATTAACGAAGGGAAATATATAAAATCTAGGGTGAAACACTCACACGAGTTTCTCTTACCGCTAGTTATATAAGACAAATTTTGTTAAAAGTTGCAATATTTATTAAATATTTAGTTCTTTTGTCACCCACCGGCGGAACTGTAAATTTACTGAAATGGGATACAAAAGTGAAACCTCGAGACCCAGCTCCACAGAATTCTAGAAAAATGATTTTTTTTTCTGCAAAAAATTGTTCACATAAAATTGGCATGTTTTTCTTTACACCACTAAGAGGAAATAATGGGATCGTGTCGAATTTCCGAAATTAACTTTTTACCGGTAATATGCAATTTGAAAATCCTCTAAATATCCATCATCCGAAAGTACGACTTTACTACATTTTCTCCCTCACGTTTTTTTTTTTTTAATGCTCCCCCAGCGATTTTCTTCGCATACTACTTATCACATAAATGTCTTTCACTTTTTATTGTGTCCAGGAAAATTGTTTTCTGAAAAGTTCTGAGGGAGCTGCTAAAGTCAAGCTTTCCTCTAAATCTTTGGTTTTCACTAATATTCGGGAGTGGGGGTGGGATGAAACCCTACGTTATCACGTGCACATTGCTATCCCGAAGAATAATTAGGATATTAACCAGAATTAAAGAGAAATAGCTTGATCTCTTCCACAGATATCATGTTCTCTTGAACCTAAATCCACACAATGCAACAATCTGTCTGAACATTAAAATGCTTCACAATTATTCCAAGCCTGAAAAAAAATGGTTAACCGGAAGTACGATTTTATTTAAAAAAAATGTGTGAAATTTTTCGGAACTTTTCTTAAAAACTTCTCCAATGATTGTAACTAAAACTAAAATAAAAATGTTGACCGCACATATTCCCATGAACTTTGCCATTTTTCTATTTGAAAATTAGATATTCGCGAAATTTATTTTTAGGGAGCGTTCAGATTTTGTAAAATTATATTTCATGTGTAATCAATCGATGATTGATCGAAATGTGCTGGTGGCTGGCCAATAATATAATCACATTCCAGTTCCTTCTATTTGCGGAGAAATCCCCCACCATCCAATTTTTATGTTAGTGTCAAGGCAACCTTTGTGTAAATATACCATGTTTAAAGAAAATTTATGAATTTTAATTTTATTAGCTGAAGTAAAATGTTAACATATTTGGAAGTGTTCAAAACACAAAGATCAAAATTAATATTAGTAAGAGGAGATTTTATATATATATATATATATCTATAGTTGATGATCCTATAGGAGTAACTAAACATGGTTTGCAGCATTTTTCCGCTCTTATAGAAAGTTCGGAGAAAGTTTGTGTAGACAGGAACAAGTTTGACAACTAAAATAGGCCATGAGAACATTGAATTTGGGATGGAAGTGGCAGAGTGGTATGGTAACCAATGGTGGAGGTTAAATTCACTGATATTATAGAAGCATGTTTAATCAAGGAATTGTTGAAGCGAAACTAAGGAAGCTGTGATGATACCCGGATCACCACCAACTAGACTGTTCTCTTCCTCACTTCCACATCTGAGAGCTCTCTTTACAGGGTGGTTTCAAACACCCAAGAAGTCACTTCAATTGAATGAAATTCAGCGCTAGCCTTACAAATTTCTATAAATAGATCTTCTATATCGTAAGAACTTAAAACTTAAATTTTGTACAAATATCAAGTGAGGCAGTTATCAGTAAAAGTTTTCTATTGAACTCAGTCTAATGAAACGATGTTTAATCCTGTATGAAGGGACCTAGATTAGCTCAGTGCGAGCGCAATGGAGTTGAAACACGGAGTTTTCAGGTTCGAGTCCAGGCTGTTATCTTCAGATTATCTCTGTCTGGCATGAAACCTCTAATTGACTCTTTACAACTCTAATTGACAAATTTTCTGACAATTGCAATTGGATTAGTTTTTAGGAGATAATTTCTTATCTAGTTGTGATCATGGCTACTATTCTGTCAATCCCGCAAAACTTGAAACAGTGGTTTAAAGATAAGCCTACAGATTGCGCTGGACCCTCCAAAAAATTAGTTTTCCTATAAAAATGTTTCTAATAAAAGTGATAAGCGTTTATGTGTGTAGGTCGTGTGCCAAGTTTAAAGAATTGTTGAAGCTATTTTGGAAGAAAAACTAAACAAAATATAAAATCGCTCTATAGCACTTTATAGTGATCCCTAAACGGGATATGATGTTTGAGCTGCCTACAATTTTATCGCTTTTGAGATATGTGGTTCACACACACACACAGCGAGAGTGTGAGAGAGAAAGAAAAAACAGACCATTTGCTAAACATAGTTTCGCAAAACCTTGTTTCCTACCTAAAACTATATTTCCGGAAAACGCAGTTACAAAAATTTGACATAATCGCAACTTCCTTTTTACGCAGTTAAAGAAAGTTTAAAATCCTATATAGAACTAATGCACATCGATAACAAGTCCTAGCTACTTAAAACATTCTGGTTGAATCCTGCGAGGATTAGCTAGAGCAAAGCTTTCTTAACTTCGGTCTCATATCTAGATAATACAATGACCGACGGAGACACTCACTTCGATAACAACAAAATGTTGCAGGATTTTAGGAAAATAATTAACGGTAATTGGGAGACTCATTCACTGCGAATATAGTTGCTCCCTAGGATGCAAATAATTGTACAAGTCTTATTAAATAAAGAGCTAAATATCTGCGTCAATTAAAGTTGTCCGATAGAAGAAATTAAATGAAACTAAATTTAAAACTAGTTAGAATTGAAACTATTTTGCAATCCAGGTCAGTATTAATTTGGAAAGAGAATGGATAAGAGACGGCGAGAACGCGCATTTTCCCAAAATTCAAAATGTCAATAGCATATTTATTCAACCATTGTCCCATTGATCGGTACTTGGTTGTAATTAGGTTTGGAATAGGAAGGATTAGTTAATTGATCAGAACGTGGATTGTTATAAGAGCTGTGGGTTCAGCAACTGCGTCAGCACTATCAATGGCGGTCCAACTATCAAGTAGGGGACCCGATGGGGTGCCAGCAGTTGTTACATGGCAGTGAGAGTAGATTCCCCTGTCCCATTCCTCTAACTCCAGTACCTACACATTCTACCATGTATTGTTAATCAAGATAATTGGCGAGGATTGTTGGCCAAACTGGTGAACATTATTGGCTATTGTCCAGTCCCCCACATTCCATTGCGTACCAAACTATAAAACTATCTTACAAGTGTAGATACACACACAAAGAGAATTCCAGGTGAAACTACACATTATTATCACACTAGATTTATTTGTAACTCGTAGAGAAAAAAAGTATTTATCATCTAGCGTGTTGGTGGAGATTTTGAAATCACTTTTTTGCCCAGAACTGTCGTAAATACAAGGAAAGTTTAAAAAAAAAGTTTTATAACAGTATTGGGAAGGTTACATTACATGAAACGTGACCTACATATACAATATCTTGGGTCAACAAATTATTCCTTGTACGTCCAACTAAATCATGTGAGTGTAATCAAGTTGGAATCAAGGCTTCCCAGCAGCAACAAGTAGTGATGGCAATAGACAGTAACAAGCAAGCGGGAAAATATCCATTCGGGGGGGGGGGGGGGAACAACTGTTGGAATTGATCACTGTCACAACTGTGCCAAAAAAAGAAACTCTGGTGCGAAACATTCACAACCTTGGCGAAATATTCTTCAAACTTGGATTTTTATGGGGCATTTTTTTTTTTATTCAGTATCATATCAGTAATGGAAAACCCAGTTACTTGGCACTTTAGAGAAAAACCTAGTCCCGAGAACCCCTCTAAAAATCTCTTTTAGTGGGAAAAATGTTTTCATATTAAAGTGATAATCCTAATATATCTTTTTTTAATAAAAATGAGACAATCATATTCAGGAGACAAGCACTTCCGGTTAACGGATTTTGAACAGATCTTTCCTCTCTGTCTGACCTCCTATAATATGAAACATAATTTCAAGTTTTTCCTTCCTACGCTTTCTGTTTTTGATGCTTGGTCACATGGTTACGCATAACACTCACACACACACACAAGAAACAATAAAACATATTTTTAAGAGTGCAGCACTACCCCATAGATACCCCTTACATTTTCGTTTCCTAGGAGCTCTAAAGCTTACGTCTGGTGATGGACAATGTTGTTTGTAACGAGAGAACACTGTCTGGAGGCCGGGAGTGCCCTGAGAAAGCTCCGGTCGCCAATGACCATAGATGTTGACGCGCCCAAAATTAAAAAAAAAAACTTTCTTTTATTTGCAATCATGTCAAAAATAATGTTTTATTGCATTCATTTTTCGAAATTCAGTTTTCGGAAAACAGTAAATGTTACGAAGTTTCTTAGTATGATGAAAATGTTTTTAGCGAATATTTATAAAAACAAAAGAGCTCAGGAACTGTAAAAATGACCGGAAGTTCAGACATGACATTCCATTCTAGGAGCCTATACGAAGTCCAAAATGATGTTTCTGTGAAAATCCATCAACAGGAAGTGCGTTTTCATTGTTTTTTTCTCGTGGTTTGTCAAGAAAAAGGCTCTAATGTTTTTCTTTAAATTCATAAAACAACTAATCAAAATATTCTTTTCTCTTTAGGAATGTCATAAAATCACCGAGGCAGTAAATGAGTACACAACTTTAATATCTAAACAGAAAGAACTATGCACGGATAACGCACCGTATCAATGAGGAGAGTGCCAAACCACTACACAAACCAGAAACTGCATAAATACGTATGCAAACTAAAACAACCAAAGTAAAAAAAAAAGAGTGCATCCGCTTTTACAAAATTCTGGATATCTCACATTGCCGTCCAGATATCTAGAGAGAGAGAGAGAGAGAGAGAGAGAGGGAAGGCAAAGCGTACATGTTGTCACGAGCGTATAAAGATATATATATTTTGCAATGATAAAGTAATTTATAAACGTGCACTATGGCGGCGCTGCTATCTCTTGTACTTTTTACTATTTTCCCACTCATATTTTTTTTTTATAGATTTCAATTTAAATCAGGAGGAGGCCTCTTTTATTAAAAAAGTTTGAATCGCCGGCCAAATCTGGCCCGATAAAACTGGAAACAACATTTTTATTATTTTGAAAACAAAACAAGAAATCTGGTGTGATGCACTTACACGTGACTTGTCCTATTGCAATTTTCTCATTTCTATTTCTAACCATTTTTTGGAATTTGGAAAGTTTACTAGGTGTTTAACAGTTCTTTATGCTATATAGATGATGGAACCACATTTTACACTGATAAGTACTTTGTAGAAAGCCTACCGTTCTAGCTTCCCTAGAACTTTCCTAAAAGTGATTTTTGAAATATTTCAAAATTATTAAAGTTTTAAATCTTAGAATTAAGTTTTTGATTATTAAAAAATGTTTCAATTAAACGATTTAGATGATCTTTTAGGCTTCCGCGGCCGTTCTCATGCAAATGCTTAGATATTCGGGAAGAAATCGCGTCTGTGGTTTGCCACAAACCGATATTTCACCCAAATTGCAATAGGCTTCTTCAAGGTATTTTTACATGTCAAAAAGTGTCAGAGAAGATTTCAACCTCTGGCAAAACACAATTTTGTAACCATACACGAGACGGACAGTAAAATATTCGACAGTTCAAAGATAAATTTCCATTGCAAAAAAGTGGCATCTATCGATATGGAGAAAAATATATAGGTCTGGCCAAAATATTAGTCACAACGCGCCTTAAAGGGCACATACATTGTGTCGACATAACAAAATGGATAAGCCTGCACTTCTAGAACATTCGTCTGTAACTGGGCTTGCAATTAATTTTTAGGATATCACAGTTCTTGCCCAAGAAACAATAAATAATACGAACGTGTTGTAAATAGAGATGATGGACTCTGTCTGAGGAGAATATAGCTGCTTCACCATTCAAGATGGCACTACCGCGAAGAAACCTATTGCAATATGGCCGAAACATAAGTGTTTTGCAAAAGTTTTAAATCGTTTAAGGAAATCATGGAACGACAAAAGTGTCCGAGAAAATTAGAAAATTTATGCAGTAAAATGATACTTCTATTGTCCGATGTTTGCTTCAAGTTTAGACTTACTGCAATATAATTCAATGATCTTTCCTGGTAAAGGATTTTGATCGATTACTTCCTGTCGGATCCGCTGGTGGAACAAAAATAGAACACCTAATTTGAATTCCCTACAGATTTTCATTTCTGAGTTATGGTGTTTGAAATTCACAGAGAACATTTTCTTAAAAATCTTGCACAACCCAAAACTCTCAAGAATCCTTGAATTTCCGGTAAAACTCAATTCGAATGCAAAATATACATTCTCGTAGAGCATTAAGAGGCAGTAAAAAGGAAGAACTAGTGCTTAATCTAAAATTAGACTTGAATAAATTTGTAAAGTACTAAGTTTTGGTCCAACAGTGGATGTAAATAAATGGTAAACAGTTGATGTAAATAAATGGTAAAGAGTAGAAATATTACATAATATTAGGGTGCCTTTCTCTCGTTTTTCCATAATATAAACTTCCCAACATGGAAAATTAATTCCATCTTCCATTGATTGCCCGTTCCCCAGCCGCTCGTGGGGGGAAAGGGCAAAAAAGTTGTCGACAAGGCTACCTATATTGGCCAACAAGTTCAAGTAATTATTCTATCGATAGATTACAACGAATCAATCGATCATATCCAATTATACTTGCAAATTTAATTATGAGAATAATAGACGCGTGAATATTTATTGGCTGAAACACCGGCAGTCTGTGTATGTGTATTGTTCTGCGGGTGCGTCATTGGTGTGGACCTGTCCACCTATACGTATATGCGGCTACAGTGAAGGCATTTGTGTGGATAGCGATGGTTTGTGTAAAATCACAATTCCTTGGATATCCAATATCAATTATCAGTGTACATTGATGATTGGACCAGTTTAAACGCTTGATGAATGTCAGGATGAACAGGTGCCGCTACTGCCCTCTCGGAGGCCATGATCATTCAGTGACTGAGAGAAACGTTTTTTAACTGCAAATGATGGGAATTTATTATAGTATAAATATTATAGTTCACATATAAATATTATAGTATATTTCAACGCCCCTCCCCTCCAGATTATGAAAAGCTCGAAAAATATTAAAGGTGTGGCGTATTTTGTATTCTCAGATTGTTTGCCTAATCCTTTCACTCTGTTCCACTAAATAACCCAAGGCCAACATGAATCATTTATTCATTAAAAAGTAGAAGTTTTATCCCCGAGTTTGACCGTTATCGATAATTTCAGAAAAATATATTGGGGAATTTGTGATTTCTCTTAGAGAACGGTAACACAAGTACTGTCGCCACTCTGTAGATCTGTGAATTTCAGTAAACGATCGGAGTTTATCTGTTCATGAAACAAACGAAAAGCCTAGTGTAAAACACTCGCACGAGACCTTCTCTTACCGCACTTCTCACAGCAAACTTAAGAATGTTTACAAAATATTTATACTGTAAAAGTGGCAGTTCTTAAGGTGACATGCCGACGCCCCCAGAATTTCCAAAATCCCAGAATCTTAAAAAAAACACATCCTAGTGCCTTATCGAAATAAGAGAAAGTAACCAACTCTGATGTTAAACACTCACACGACTTTCTATTACTGCAATCTACATCTGTTCTACATTCTATTCATTTACATTCTCAATAAATATTTCGTTGCTACAATTTACAGAATGTGAGAATCTAAACTTTTTAAAAATGACTTCTTTCAAAAACTCATAATCTCTTTCTTCACAGAAATGAATTTTGCCAAAAATAAGTTTCAAAGAAAAGTGAAGTTTGAGGAGAAAATCGCAGAAAACTGAAAAAACTTTACAATAAAGTCCCACTTCCGGTCAGCCGATTTTCATTCAACTTGAAATTTCGGCAGAGGAAATCGTACTTTAGAGGCATAACACCACCACCCCCCTCAAAAGAGATCAGGAAAAGAGTCAGGATATTTATGGCCTTAGCAGCTGTATATTGAAGAATATAGCTGATATTCAATCTGAACCCCTTTCCTATCTGATAAATAGCTGTCTGAGAGTGGGGTATTACCCAAATGTTTTTAAATTGTCTAGGATGGTTCCAATCCATAAAACTGGTTCATATAATGACATCACCAACTTCAGACCAGTTTCTCTAATTCCTGTGGTTTCGAAGGTTTTTGAAAAGTTATTATACAGCAAACACAGGATCACTTCCAGACAAATGGGTTATTATCTGCTAGAAAGTTTGGATTCAGGACTGGTCAAGGAACTACTAATGCCATAGATTTACACATCCGTTAATAACTGCATTAAATCTATATTCGATTGATGTGCTGCTAATAAGCTAAGATTAAACCAGGACAAAATAAAAGAGATTACTATTAAATTAGGAAATTATGTTGGGACTGAAAAAGCTATCAATTTCTTAGGCATTTTCATAGATTCAAAACTGAACTGGACAGATGAAGTTAATAACGTCATGGGTAAAGTGTCTCGTGGAATCTATGTTTTGAGAAAATTAAGAATGTCGGTTGACTTGGAAGCTTTTAAGTTGGCACATTTTGCTTATGTTCATAGCCATTTGTGCTGTGGTACTATAATTTGGGGTAATGCTGCCGAATGTAAAAAAATATTTATGTTACAAAAGAAGGCAATTAGAGTAACTGTAGGTTTATACTCAAAAGTTTCTTAAATTTCTTTGTTTAAGAAATTGAACATAATGGCACTCCCAGCCATATTTATTTTTCAATGCCTCGTCTACATAAAGTGCAGTGAAGGCCAATTTCTATGTTCTCGCAAGTTCATTATCATTTCACCAGCAAACTTTGGGTTCAACAGAGTAACTTTGGGTTTAGACTCGAAAGTATCTTGTCGTTCTTTGTTTAAGAAATTGAACATAATGACACTCACTACCAGCCATATTTATTTTTCAATGCCTCGCCTACGTAAAGTGCAATGAAGGCCAATTTCTATGTTTCTCGCGAGTACATGATCATTTCACCAGAAAACGCAATAATCTTGTCCAGAATAGAAACAGGTTGACAAAAGTTCGTATCAGCTTCCATAGTATGTCCACTCTCTTTATAACGATTTACCAGAGAATATAAAAAATGAGTGTTCAAAACTAATGTTAAAAAACTGTTATTAGCTCACCCGCTGTATGAGATACATGAATATTTTAAAATTAAGTTTTTGTCTTGACAATTTTGTGAATTCAAATTATATTGTAACTTGACCTTGTCAATAAGGATGTAGCTTTTTTCTGGCTATAAAATAAAATATCAAAAGCCTCATTAAATTAATTTTCCCAGAAAAATGTTTAACATGAAAATTGTAACTCTGAATATGTGTAGTTATTATTTTCAGTTTAAAGGAAACCATTGAAGCCATTTTAGATAAAATCGCAAAAACTGAAAAATTTATTCAGTAAAATGTTGTGTTTGTGTTCTGTTGTGTTTGAGTATAGTGTAGTGAGTGTAGTGTTGTGTTGTGTTTGAGTATAGTGTAGTGAGTGTAGTATTGTGTTGTGTTTGAGTATAGTGTAGTGAGTGTAGTATGTGTTGGTGTTGAGTATAGTGTGAGTGAGTGTGTGTTGGTTGTGTTTGAGTATAGTGTGTGGTGTTAGTGTTGTGTTGTGTTTGAGTATAGTGTAGTGAGTGTAGTATTGTGTTGTATGTTGTGTTTGAGTATAGTGTAGTGAGTGTAGTATTGTGTTGTGTTTGAGTATAGTGTAGTGAGTGTAGTATTGTGTTGTGTTTGAGTATAGTGTAGTGAGTGTAGTATTGTGTTGTATGTTGGGTAATGAAGTGCATAGTTTATAAACAAAAACACAGAATGTTCTAATTTGATATATGTATCTTTGTCTAGCGAATGTCTAATAGCACTGCAATAAAATGATTTTATTAATACATGAGACTCTATTCCCATTCTAGCATGGGTGCTGCCAACAGAATATGAACTACATTAGGCCCCAGACAGGCTCATTGGACCCGCTGCTGGTTCTTTCATTCACACCGCTCCTTAACATTAATAAAAGTCCAGATTCTGTTTTGAGAAGTACTTCCGTTTTAAAAATTTGGACATGCGTCAAATCATCGGAAAAGACCGGTATAACTTCATATAACCAGGACCGCTCGCACCGAAAAAAAGCATTCAGTCAAGATCGTACTTCTGGTTCGTGGATGGATTGTGACCGAAAACTTCTCTGCAGGTTCCCTTGGGCTATATCTAAATGGAATATCATATGTGAGGACTTTTTGTACTTAAGATATATTGTTTATAAAAACGTACACTGACCGCAAAAACAAAAACTTGACACTATTTGCAATATGTTCTTTTAATGTTAAGAAAAAGTAAAACTGTAATTAAGGTAAAAATGGCATACTTTCATTTTACAAAACTTTCGCATGTAAATTTAAATGTTATTATAAACAGCATTACGCCGCCATCTCTCCTTCCCGAGGTGAAAATAAAGTGCTCATTTCCATGTTAAGTGCGAGCCACACAGTTAATGTGTATTATAGTGAGAAAACGAGATATGTGTGGCAACACAAGTGGAAATGGTTAAAAGTTTTCACCTATACAGTCCTCATGTAGGTGAGTGGTGTATGTTCAGAGCGGTACAGTGTCTTCAGGTGTGAACTGAGCCGAATCTAAAGCGATACTTAAAAACTTAGTTCTAACTTTCAAGTTAAACTTAGTATGGTCAAACTCATGTTAGTTTGTTTCTAACTTGTATTGAAGAATTTTTGTTTGTTTGCGTGTTGGTCATACATACGATAAGATAAACTTTTTTTTTATTGTATTCTTATGTTAAATATTTCCGATAAACATGGATTTCTTGTTATCGGAATTTTAATTTAACAGAGTGAATATAATAAGTCATGAATTTTCCTTTTCTTTGATGACGCAAGATTTCATGAAACCTTTCTTGATTCTGCTTTAAACGAATTTATAAACAACTACTTGTTGCGATCTTCACACTTCTTTTTTTCATTGATATTTCGCCATGTTGCGGAATATTTCAAGAAAAAGCTGCTACAACGATTCCAGAACTGGTGTCCATGTTAAAAAAATCAAAGACCATAGATAGCAGTTTCCAGCTAATGGGAAATGTGTTTGTACTTTTTGTGTGGAAAGTGTACAAAACTTTGCTGAAGACAAATTTTGAAAAAAAATATATCTAATCGAATTATTTCTACATTTTCTGATAACAGGTACATACTCCAAGTACATTGCTGGAATTCCAAATTCGAAGAAAATCGATTAATCTGAAATGCGACTTCACAGAATAGGTTACTCAGTACTTTGGCATTTTCTCGTTAACAGACACAACGATTTTCTTTAAACTGTAATGCTAACTGCATGGAACTCCTTGGAATAATTGTTATTAAGGAGTTCTCAGGGACTGTGCTTTAGGTCAAACTTTAAACTGTGGTACAAACTTTTGCTGGGTGCTATCAGAAGGCAGTGCTACACAACGTACTCGCATTCAGTTGATGCCCTGAAAAAACCAACAAATATAATCCCCACCACTATGCTAAAGCCAGTTAAATCTAGTAAAGCCACATTAGGAAGTGGCATTTCAAAGGAAAGTGAGTATAAGCTACAGGTAAACAGACTCTTCACCATCATACTTACACACTGTACACTTTACTGACGAACTACATTCCGTGGCACAAACATTATTACCTAGGGGAGCCACAATAGATCCTCAGGTCGTCCTGGATTTGGCCTTATAGCCACTCGTCTTTACATCTAATATCTAGCCAGAGCGAACACAAGGATTGTATCAAAGGATGTATCCTCCCAAAATTTGAACTACATATAAAAAAAAGTTCTGATCTTCAATTATTGCCATCTTAAAGAGGCCTCTCTGAAAATATTGAAAGAATTAGTAAAAACTGTTTGAGCAATTATTCACACATTTATGTGCAATTTGAAACTATTCTATATATCTAACTAAATTATAGATGGAACTATAATGGCAGTAAATTTCACTGAATTTACCATCTAGTTTATCATCATTTAATTTTTAATGAACTCTTTAAAGAGGACAATTTTGCTATCCACTTTTTTCTCCAACGTATTCCCATTCGGGAAAACTAGAGACCTTTTAAAATGATACATCAAGTGTTTTCCATCCCACGTTTAATTAATAATTAAAATTCATTTCATTTTATTAGAGTAAGTTTGTTACTTGACCTGGCATAGTAATTTTATTTCATTTATTTTTGGCGGGGAAAGCCATGCAAAAATTACATTTTACTAAGTATAAGATTAATTATTGACAACATATGTGGATTGAAAGTATGCGATGGGAGGTATAAGATCTCTTGTTAGAAGGTAATCGTGGTCTAATCTGCGGGGAACAATTCTCTAGAAAATGGATAAACGTTTTAGTTGCTTTTCCTTTTTTTGTCCTTCTTTTACAGTTTCGTGAGGTTATCTAGGAGGGTGTGGCCTCTATTTTGTAGAGCGCTGTTAGAACAGAAAGTGGATTAAACCTGTTTAAAAGATGATGCCGCATAGATAAAGACAACCAAGCGGTCTCCAGTAAAGTAGTAAGGGATAAAGAAAAGAGGTGGGAGAGCTGGAGATAGGTTTGTGTAAAATGCTGGAAAATGGTGTGCGGTGATATCCAGGGTGTGGGGGAAAAATATAATAAGAAAATGGGCGCCACCAGAGCGCCTTGGCGAACAATTCCCCAAGGGTATGGTTCCCACCAACACTACTAAAATGATCTTGTTCTACCAGCATTGTATCACTTTACAACCCCCGCCGCTTGAACTACATCTTACAAGTATCGTCTGAGGTGCTCATCTCCAAGCCTACATATATTTATAAAGAATATATATATATAAAGTATTTTACTATAATATATATATTAATATATATTAAAATTCCTATAATATTAGTTATAATTATAATATTCCTATAAGAACTCAATTGGCGCAATTTTTTTTGTTTTCATTACTGGGGAATAAAGCACATATATAAATGAAAGACAAAACTTTAATTCATTAATTACAAGTATTGAGCGGAAAAAACATTGTCATGCAGAAAGACAAAACTGTAATTCAATAATTGCAAGTATTGAGCGGGAAAAACATTGTCATGCAGAAAGAGAAAACTGTAATTCAATAATTGCAAGTATTGAGCGGGAAAAACATTGTCATGCAGAAAGAGAAAACTGTAATTCAATAATTGCA
>JAAEAF010002782.1:0-100540 GCA_011037195.1 Triatoma infestans | reverse complement strand
GTTTAGTAATGCCGCATTTCCGGCTTCAAACTCTGAATTGTGGCAACATATTTAATTCTGATTAATATTATATGGATGTATTTTAGAACTGAATGTATTTTAGAAGAAAGTACAATGAATTTTTCCGGAGAAATACGAGTAAAAGTTGTAGTTTTCCTGTATGTGTAGTTGATATACTAAATTTGTAGAAAATCATTGGAACAATTTTCGTAAAAGAACCTCAAAAAACTAAGAAAAAAAAACCATTCAGTAAAGTGATATTTCCGGTAGCATATTTCGTCCAAAACTTAATTAGACTAATTAGTCTAAAAGCCACTTTTTTTTTTCTGACTAAGGGGACAATGGAACGTATATTTCCGGTGTAAACACGATATTGACAATATGTCATGATTGTAATACTTTCTCAGTAATTATGTATTACAACATTATCAAAAAAACCTTTGAAAATCCTAACTAATTAACAACTTTTTTTTTATTTTTTTTTTTTATTTATTTAAGGCGTCTCAACATCTGTGGTCATTTGCGCCCGGAGCCTTCTCAGTGCACTGCCGGCCTCCGGACAGTGTTCTCCCGTTACAGACCCGCTACAGTGAGCTGTAGGGGCTCCTAGAAAGAGAAAATCTAAGGGTAGCACGGCTGGATTCGAACCCGTGATCTCCGCGTTACTAGTCTAGCGCGCTACCACTGAGCTAATCCCTTCCCTTATTATTATTATTATTATTATTATATTATTTAGATTATAACAACTTATTTAGAATATAAAAAAAAAATCTGGTGTGAAACACTCATACAACTTTCTCTTACTCCAGTTCTCAAAATTATAATTTTTTTGACAAATTTTATAGTTCTGTACCAAATTTAATAAAATTCGTCGAAAAACTGTTCAGTAAAAGCGCACTTCCGGTTTACTAATTTTCTTGAAACTTGGAATTTTGGCCCTCTATTTATTTATAATTAATTTTGTTTGGATGATAGAATTGTATAATCAACTATCATAGCACTTTAGAGAAAATCATAACCCCTACCCCTCCTCCAAAAGTGCCCTTAAATAAACATTCCCATAGAAATGTTTCAAATAAAAGTTGTAATCTTTGCATGTATAGTTAATATACTATGTTTAAAGAAAATCGTTGGAACAATTTTTGAGAAAAACGCAAAAAAAAGTAAAAAAAAAAACAACTATTGAAGTGGTACTTCCGGTTGAGGAATTTTCACAGATGACCCACTGTCAGATCCCATGGTGATACCTAAACGGAATATCAAGTTTCAATTTTCTATGGTTTTTTCGTTTTTGTGCTATACTATTCAGATACATACATACACACACACACACACACACACACACACACACAGACACACATAGACTAATCACTTTTTTGGTGAAAACTTGATATCGAAAATATGACACGATTACAATATACTTCCTCTTACTAGGAGTAAGAGGAAGTAAAAACAACGCAGGAAACTTATAGTAGCAATGTTAATACTAATACATACGAGTAAGTGAAATATTGAAATCTATTTTGTTAGTCTAGACATATCAATCCATATCTATTTGATATTATATTGTTGAGACTTAATATGGCAAATATTGTTTTATCGACTATAAATGTAAACTGACAACACTATAAATTCATCTCTATGGATTTCAAATCACTCAACTAAATTACTAAGTGACCTCTTAGATTTTCAAGTAATATAATACAGTCTGTATAAGAGTCTGAGAGAAAGAGAGAGGGGAATTGTACATAGATATATAGGCATTATACATATATATGTATATAGGTAGGTATTGTTAAAATCTAAGACCGACGAAAGATGTATATATTATGCTTGTGAGTCAAAACGGTAATAGTATCGTTTCAGACAAAAAGGTTTAGGAAAATATTCATCAAAAAGTTATTGACCGAAAACCTTTTAAAGTATTCATGGGAAATCGTACTTAATATATTTTTTTTTTTATTATTACGAGGGTAGGTCAAATATAAACCGGACTTCTTCTTAGTGCCTCATCAAGCCGTCCCAAACAAGATGGCGGGAGCAGCACATTCAAGCTCGGTGTATTAGGAGTGGGGGAACTTAATCGGCAATTGTTTATCTCTGTTTTGACTGAGCAAGAAGTTATATCGCGCGTTGCGCAACGTATTATTGTTAAGTTTTTAACTAACGAAGGTGCTAAACCAACGGAAATTTTGCCTCGATTACAAGCACAGTTTGGTGAAGGTACCCTTTCTCGGACCCAAGTGTTTGATTGGGCTAAGAAGTTTAAAGCTGAACGTGAAAGTGTAGAAAATCTAGGTGACGATCGACGCCCAAGATCAAGTGTCACAGATGACAAATCCATGCTGTCAGTAATCTTATTGAAGGTGACCGCCGCGTAAAAATCGATGAAATTGCTTCAGAGTTAGGAATCAGCCTATACCATAATCACAGAGCATCAAAGGGGCTTGGCTTCAGAAAAGTCTGTGCTCGATGGGTTCCGAGGTTACTGACCACAAATCAAAACGAGGTCAGATTGCAAATCACTGAGAGACTTTTGAATCAATTCCTGGCAGGAAGGGGAGTTGTTTTTTAGGCGCATTGTGACATGTGATGAGATATGGATGCACCACTATACGCCGGAATCAAAAAATGGAGAGTAAGGAAGGGCGAAAAAAAGATGAAGCATTCCCTGTGAAGGCAAAAACCCGTCTCTCTCTACCGGAAAACAGCTCGCGACTATTTTTTGGGACTGGAGAGGAGTTTTACTCGTTTACTTCCTAAATGATCGACGCACAGTGAATTCCGCCTACTACTGCTAGCTGTTGGGGCCAACGAAAGCCACCTACAGAACCAAAAGATAGGGTATTCCAATCAGAGATGTCAACCTCCTTCATGACAACGCCAGGCCTCTCACGGCGACTTTGACAAAGGACAAATTGGTCGAACTGCATTGGAAAACCCTTGAACACCCTCCCTACAGTCCAGATTTATCTCCTTGTGACTACTTTTTTGTCTGGGCCCTTGAAACAAGCACTGGGAGGAGAACGATTTGAAAACGATCAAGCTGCTGAAGATTACGTGCGCAAAATTGGCTGATGAGTCTAACTCAAAACTTCTTTGAAGAAGGGATCTTCAAGCTTCCAAAACGCTGGGAAAAATGTGTAGAATGTAAAGGAGACTATGTTGAAAAATATTAAATATGTTTTTTGTAATTTCTTATCATAAATATATAAAAAAAAAAGGCCAGTTTGTATTTGACTCACCCTCGTATTATTGAAAAATAACTGAATGTGAAGATCTCATACGAGTTTCTTTTATAGCAATCATTATTGGTTCTAGGTGATTAATTTTTCTTCAAAATTGACATTTTTAACAGGATCCCCCCCTCCCCCCACTCACACACACACACACACACAATACCACCTACATCTATTGTCACGGAAAAAAGTTTCAATCGAAAGTGATTACAGGTTCACATACACGTTTTGCTAGTTATAAAATATTTAAACACGTTGTTGGTCTTTTTGTGCCGGCTTCTGTTACTCCTAATTAACACAATTATACTTTAAATGACAAATTTTACACATTTGTTCTAACATAAATATAGAGATGGTGGGGGAAAGCGGGTGGACAAGTTGTAACCTCTGAAATAAATTTTATTTTATTTAAACTGATCAAATTCCTCAAGAATCTATATCTATTATACCATTAAATCCATTCCCAGATATCCTGGGACTAATAATAAACTAGAACGAAAAAAAAAATCTGGTGTGAAACACTCACACAACTTTCTCTTACTCCAGTTCTCAAAATTATAAAATTGACAAAATTTTATAGTTAGTGTATCAAATTTAATGAAATTCGTCGAAAACTGAAAAAAAATAAAAACTGTCCAGTAAAAGCGCACTTCCGGTTTACTAATTTTCTTGAAACTCGGAATTTTGGCCGATATATTATTTCTAATTAATTTTGTTTGGATGGTATAATTGTATAATCAACTATGATAGCACTTTAGAGAAAAACATAACCCCTAACCCTCCTCCCTTAAACGTGCCCTTAAATGAATTTTCCCAGAGAAATGTTTTAAATAAAAGTTGTAGATCTTTGTATGCGTAGTTTATATTATAGGAAGTTTCAAGAAAATCGTCGGAGCCATGTTTGAGAAAATCGCGAAAAAGTGAAAAAAAATCATTTAGTTAAAGTGGTAATGTAAAACGCACTTCCGGTTGTCCAATATTTTTTTTCAAACTCGGAATTTCAACAACATATTCAATTCTAATTAACATTATTTAGATGAAAGAATTGTTTAATAAACTGAAAAACCACTTTAGATGAAAACCTAACCACACCCCACCCCTCCATAACTGCCCTTAAATGAATTTTACCAGAGAAACATTTCAAATAAAATTGTAGCTTTTTGTATGTGTAGATGATATACTAAGTTTGAAGAAAATCGTCGGAGCCATTTTTGAGATTAACGCAAAAAAGTAAAAAAACCAACAAATAAAGTGGTACTTCCGGTTGAGGAATTTTGACAGATGACCCGCTGACAGATGCCATGGTGAACCTCTACACGGAATATCATGTTTCAACTTTCTACGGTTTTTCGTTTTTGAGCTATGCTGTTCACATACACACTCACACACACACACCAGGAGTCAGGAGACCTCAAAACGGATATTTCCGGTGAAAACTCGATATCGAAAATTTGACGATTGCAATACTTCCTCTTACTAGGAGAAAGAGAAAGTAAAAAAGGATTAAACTCATCTCATAGGGGGGGGGGGCAGGTAAAAAAGAAAATTAGGGTAATAAATAAGGGTGGCTATTAGAGACATTTTCCGTGGTAGCCTGCTTCATTTTGTGGTCATCGACCGGTTTCGGGCGTTCGCCCATCTTCAGGATGCGTTTTTCAGACAGTGAGACAACACAGACTTGCACAGAGCAAACTTAGTTTTTCACTATGTGTTATAGCAAACACCGACGGGGCAGAGTCTGCAGCCTTTTTCTCTCTCTGCCATGGTATATTCCAGGGCACTGTCTAAGGTTTCAGGCAGCTTAGTGCGGACCTCGTTCCTTAGATTTTGTGGAAGTAGCCTGATGAAAGTGTCGGTGGTGATTTTGTTCAACACCGTTTGTAAAGTTAGCTTGGGATTAGCTTCGGCCTTGTCTGATATTAGGGAATGCAGGTGACGGAGCTTGTCGGCGATTTGTTCTACCGAATCATTTGGGGAAGCCTGCATATTGGTGATTTGGCGTAACAGAACTAGAGGCGTTTGTTCTGTATGGTACCTGTTGAGCAGCAATTTGGATATTGTTTTAAAATCAACTACCTTACCTTCTCGTAATAGTAGTGATTTCTGTGTGTTGTAGAAGGTTTTTGCGGTACCGGAAATTTTAAATTCAACCACTTCCAATGTGGTATCGTCGTCCCATCGCGACAATCTCGCACAGAGTTGTACCTGTTCTAGGAAGAGTTCTACGTTTGTGTAGTTCACTAAGTGTGAAAAACTAAGTTTGCTCTGTGCAAGTTTGTGTTGTCACACTGTCTGAAAAACGCATCCTGAAGATGGGCGAACGCCCGAAACCGGTCGATGACCACAAAATGAAGCAGGCTACCACGGAAAAATGTCTCTGATGCTTTCCAGCTCTGCGGAACCAACCACCACAACAACAAGGGTGGCTATTGTTTGAAAGGGTTTGCTAGTAGCTGTAGTAACAGTCGCCTATTATGAAAGGTTGCTCCCTATCACATGGTTTAAGGGACATTTTGTAAATTCTAAATCACAAGAAGGAAACTATAAAATAGGATTTTACAATATTTTATTTCCTAACGGATCAAAATTATTATGAAAATTAATATGTTGTGAAGTCACAGAAAAAAGTTCAGACACTCATTTGGATTTCAGACTCATCTTACTGGTTGTGTGGATAGAACCCAATGAACACCAAAAAATTAAATTGGAATACATGTTATATAAGAAATATCCATAATAAAATAAATTTGGCGGCCTAAAAGGCCTTGTCAAAATAAACTAAACCTATCGTGTACTAACTAATAAAGGAATAAACTACTAATAAACTGTTTATAAAAATACTTCTACAACTAGATAAACATTTCAGAAATTCCATAATTCTATTCATTTGAATCTGTATGTACTTAGTATGTGCTGGGATACGATTGATCAAGAAATTTTGAAACTGTCCATTAAATCATGTCATGGGGGTGGGGGACAGGTAAAAAAGTAATTTACTGCTTGGTCAGACAATAGCCGGTGGTAATCCCTGGTCAACTTGTTATCTGCCCCCGATAAGATGAGTTTAACCCCGCAGATTCTTCTATTGAAAATAAATGTAATCCCAAAACTTCATAACTAATGAACTAATTCACACCAATACAAATAATTCATTAAAAAAACAAAAATCTACGGTGACACATTCACACAACTTTCTTTTGTTCCAGTTAACACAATTATCTATATATATAAAATTCCGCATCCGTATGTTTGTGGCCGCAAAACTCGAAAAATAGTCGATGGATTGACTTGAATTTTTTACACAACGTTGCATTTCTATATAAGAGTGTTTATATATAATTTTTATTCTGAAGTTCCCACGGAAACCGGAAACTCCGAGCGTTTCGCGGGTTTGGCAGAAATAGGCAGACGCAGACGCGTTGCGATGGTGGCCCGCTCTCTGAACCTCTTTCTCAACTCCTTATACAAGTACCTCTATTCTTTTCCACGGAAACGGTTCTTCGAGCGTGCAAAATCATTGTATGGAATGAGTGGCTCACAAGAAGTCATTGGAAGCATTAGACCATATATTGAAAGACTTACGAAATAATCAGGCTCCATTTGGTGGAGCACTGGTGTTACTATCCGGTGAACTTCAGGCAAACGCTTTCAGCGATGCCTCGCTCAATATCAGCTGATGAATTGCATGCCTGCTTGAAATATTCAACTCTTTGGAGCACAGTAAAAAAAAAAATCATTTAACAACGAATATGAGAGTTCAACTTCAAAACGATCGAATACCTGCCATATTTTCAAGACAATTACTCGAAGTCGGTAACGGCACTGCACCTACAAAACCAGCAAAAGGAAAAATCACCTTCCCATCTAATTTCTGCAACATTGTACATTCAAAAGAAGAATTAGTAAACAAGGTATTCCAAAGCATCGAAACAAATTATCAAAATCACGCATGGTTAAGCGGAAGAGCCATTTTAGCGGCTAAAAATGTCGACGTACTCGATATGAACAACATGATTCTAAACAGAATCGCAGGTGAAACAGTGACATACAAATCCATTGACTCCGTGATGGACCAAAGTGAAGTAGTGACTTTTCTAACGGAATTTCTTAATTTACTCGATTACCGGATTACCGCCACACATTCTAAATTTGAAAATTGGAGTGCCAATTATATTACTCCGAAACATCAATCAGCCATATTATGCAATGGTACACGATTATTAGTTAAAAAAATTGATGAATAATCTGATTGAAGCAACAATTTATTCTAATTGGACTACTTCCACGAATACCACTCATGGCGACAGATATGGCGTCCGAGTTCAAATGACTTAAATTTTCAATACGCCTTGCGTTCGCTATGACTATTAAGAAAGCGCAAGGACAATCTTTGCAAGTGTGTGGTTTGAATTTAGAAAACAAGTGCTTCTCTCATGGGCTTCTCCCTAACGTCGCATGCTCCAGAGAAGGTAAACCATCTGATCTTTATGTTTATGCAGAAAGCGGACAAACAAAAAATATAGTCCATTATAATAACTGTAATGTGGTAACAAGAAGGAGTGATAACAAGAAGGAAAATATATAATTTTTAATTATGAAAATTACAATTAGTGGTGCCAGCCAGTCGCTATTATTCAGGTCAAGAGCCGCGGTCAGTGCACGGTCAAAGGGACCGCCAAAGACACACTGCTTTCAAAAGGGCCATTATATGGTCAGCATAGAGAAGCCGCCTGGCCAAGTGTCAACAAATCATTCAAAAGGCCACCTGGCTACAGTCTTTTGATAACCGACATCACCTGTTGCCACACCTATTCACCGACCTATTCAAGACCTAGGGTCAACACACGGCAAGAGATGTTTTAGTGTGACCCGTTATTACATACTTGTCAATGTGTGAGTGATGGCAATATAACGTCTCTCTCACAGGAAGAGGGGAGGATTATTCTTCAGTATTTTATCAGCGTATCATCAAGATTCTACCAGTGACATAGTTTATACATCGGAGCGCGTCCCTATCTAAGGTTTTAAACATATATCTATTCATCATCATTATAGTTGTGCATTCTAGTTACCATTTAAATCATTTCAAATTAATTGTAGTTATATCTTTTCAAACGTTAAATTATGGTTAAAATATATATCTATTTTCGTAAATTAGTAGTTCACATTTCGCGTAACAACTCTCTAAAAAATCTCTAACTAACTACCAACTATTCATCGCATCATAACCCTCTCCAAGACATCTGAACCCACTACATAACCTTTACAATAAAAAAAGACTTCCAGTTAAAAACATTTTTTCTTTCTTTCCTTTCAGTTCACAGCAACGCAAAGTAGGGTATTAAATTTAATGATGTGTTTTTTTGCTGAATCTATGTTAACTATCATACTTCTACTTACTTCCCTAATAATTAAAATCAGACTGGGCCACAGCTAAGCGTGGCCGGGTTTAGCTAGTTATATATAAAATTACGAAATTTTACTTTAAACTTTTAAAATTTTGTCTCGTTTGTCTTAATATAAAAAATATAGACATGATAGGGGGAACAAGTTACCAATCTACCAATCCAAACCAAGCAAATAGAATCGAGAAAGAACGCGCCATATAACCATAGAACCAATCCCATATAATTGAAATTTAACGTCAATAATTCCGTCAAACTATCGAAAAACATTTTTTCCTTGAAAAAATATTGATGTGCAGTAAGAATACCAAGTTTAAAGGAATCGTGATCATTTCGAGATAATTTCCAAAAACCTCGAAAATCTATTCTGTAATTGTTGCACTTCCAATTAACCCGATTGTTTCAAATCTGAAATTTTACTAATGTTTCCAATTTATATTGATATAGGTTTTGTAAAAGATTGAAGTAGTACTTTAAACACAAAGGTATCCAACCTTTTGGTTTAATTAGGCTATGCTGGAAAAAGAAGAACTGTCTTAGTTCACAGTAAAAGAAAACATTAATGAGCCAAGAAATAATTTTCTTAATATATGGTGTTATATTATTACTAGTTCTCTTTAGTTTACAAATGAAATGTAATAATCACCCTAAAACTAGTTTTGGCAACTAGATACAAAACTAGTTTGCTAAATGTTAAATTCACCCTTATTTACAAGTTGTTAATTAAATTACTAATACACTTGTATTAATTATTTGTTTGCAGGACTTACTGATCGATACAAATAATACAGGAAGATTATTGTTTGACGAAATATTCTTTGGCACAGTGGATGTAGAAGAAAAGGAAACACCAACAAATTGTTCTTGTAGTCAGTCTTAATAATTTGATCCTCACCCAGGATCCTATCCTTTAAAATTCCTATCAAAACTTCTGCTTCTCACCTGCATGCTTATTTATTAACCCCAAAATAGTGTAATGTATGTAGTTTTTAAAATACTATTTTATATTATGTACGAAATCATATTTAGATGAAAATTGTGAATTTATTATTTTATGGTTGGTTTATTTTTGGTTTTTATTGAAATAATTGCCTTCAATTTAGATAACAATAGATAATTGCCAATTTTAAAGCAATAAAGGTGATAAATATCTTTGTTGCGTGCATTCACTTGGCCCTATAGACCAAACAAAATGTTTTAATCGTCCTAGTACGAACGAAAAGTTCAGCGCTACCTTTAAGTTAAGGGTAATTACAAACCTAAGCCTATTGATTACGGTTAAAGTGGATTGTATTCTTTATAATAAAATATATGCATATATGCGTAAGTGGTATAAATTGGCTTACCTATTTTATCGTCTTGTTCTCAATTGGTCTGGATGTGACTCTAGGCAAAATAAGTTAAGGATAGGTCAAAGGTATACGCAAAGGAAGTTGGAAGTTACCTTGTTCACAAAACCTGTCTCCTTAGCGGGCGAAGATTTCATTTCTCTCACTGAGAAATTAACAACAGTGCACATGGCAAGCCGATGTGAAATAGCGGGCGAATATAGTTTTTTACCAAACTACAACTTTTTTACTAATGTAATTCATAGCGTAAGAAACCTTGCCGCGTACTGACGCTTCCTTCTGTAGGAGAAAAACTAAGAACTTTAATTCTAAGTATAATATTTAAGGAAGGGGGGGGGGGATTGACAAGAGATGCAAATTTGTACTATCTATTGGCGTTTTTTAGAAATTAAAAGCACGTAAAACGGGTCGCATACGCATTGTTCCTTCGTCATGCAAAGTAGAGTATATATAAATATGAGTTAATATTACAAGACATATAAACAAACCAATCTTTATTTAACGGACTTAATAATTCTAATACATCAAGGGTACAGACTTAATAGATAATTAATAACTTCTAAGCTTGTCACTTGTTAATTCATAAAAGGTAAACTGACGGCGACTGATTATTAAGCTCTCAGATGGCCAGCTTTTATTCAATTTCTACTACAGCTTCTAGGTGGAAGATGCGCTTTCGAATTTGAAGCTCATTCCCGCCAATAAATTGTAGAAAGCGTGACAAGTGAGATGTGATGCATAGTTGACGTGCACTTTAAAAATATCAAATGTGGCACCTCAATGCGGTTGCTAATAGAATTATTGATTTCAGTTCAGTATTACTTTAATAATTTTGCATATTTTTGAAATAAGAAAAAATATTTTATAAAATCTTAATTTTATTACTTTCTCTTACTCCTCCTAGATTACTTTTTTTTTTTTATGAGGAGGTGAAATGCTTTTTACGCACAAAGTGGCGAATTCCCAACAAAATGGCCTACCGGCTAAAACACCCCCTTTTCATCACCGGACCTAGCCTGGATTCACTTGTGCAGTATTACATCAGGCTAGGCCCCCCAACCTGACCCTAATTAGGGATTCACATCCTCCTCATCCAACTCCCTTTTTTTACATATTAAAACTTTTCTGGCAAAAGTAGTTACCGCTCTGCTTGTGAGAACTATACTTTGGAATCGGTCAGGAGCCCACAGGCCGACGCTCCCCTCCAAATCCCTTCTAAGACGACCCCACATTTCACTCCTAAAAAAGGTGTGATCGGCATTGTCCCTCATCTCTGTACAATGGAGGCAGTTCCCACCCAGCCTCTTACCCATATTCCGCAGATAATCTCGGAAGTAGCCGTGGCCAGTGAGGAACTGGGTGAGATAGTAATCTACCTCACTGAAAGACCAAGCTACTCACGACCGAGAATAACTCCGCCGTCCACCTTCCTCTAGTCTCCTCCAACCATCAGTCTGCCATTCCGACATAGTACGTAGCCGCTCCTCTCGAGCGACTGCTGCTTTGTCCACTTCCCTCCTTCTCCCGAAGATTCTCTTCCTTTCGCAGGCGAGAAATGTAATGGGAATGACCATTACATACGGAACAAACCAGTTCAGTATGACCAAAACAGTTCGGTATGCAGAGGCTATCTGGAGAGCACCGAGCCTCTGCACCCGCGCCATCTTTTTCTGTACGTTTCTCTGTTCTTGTACGTCCGCCCAAACTTCTGCCCCATACAGCAATACTGAGTGTGCAACACCCATCAAAACTTTGCTGGTATGGGCCCTAGGTCCCCCGACGTTGCTCATCAGCCTACTTAACCTTCCCACGCTTATAGACGCTTTTTCCGCGGCCCTCTGAATATGCTTACCAAAGGTTAACTTGGTGTCAATCGTCACTCCCAAGTATTTTTAACAGCCTCCGTAGAAACTATTGTCTCCTCCCCGAACTTCTATGGAATGCACACATCTCTTACTCCTAGTAAGAGGAAGTATTGTAATCGTGTCAAATTTTCGATATCCAGTTTTCACTGGAAATACACGTTTTGAGGTCCCCTGAGTCCAAAAAAGTGGTTTTTAGAAAATGGTATGTCTGTTTGTATGTATTTGAACAGCATAGCTCAAAAAACGAAAAATCGCAATAAGTTCAAACTTGATATACCGTTTAGGTATCACCTTAGGATCTGGCAGAAGTTATCTTCAAAATTCTTCAACCGGAACTACCAAAACTGAATGTTTTTTACAATTTTCTTAAAAATGACTCAAAAATGATTTCCTTTAAACTTTACATACAAAAAAGTTATAACTTTTAGTTGAAACATTTCTCTGGGAAAATTCATTTAATGCAGCTTTTCGTGGAGAGGTGGGGTTTGTTGCTAGAATTCCAAGTTTCAAGAAAATCGGTTGACCGAAAATGGGTATTTACTGAACAGTTTCAGAAAGCTCACGATGATTTTCCCCTAACTTGTAATAAGTTATCCCTCAGCTCTGTAACTGTGGAAAAACGATTGCGTAGAACTGAGAGCGCAAGAAATCGTTCGCCTCGATCTGTCTGGGTCCCTTCTACGGTTGAACAGTTTTCTCAGTTTTCGGCGTTTTTCTCCATAAAAAAACCGACGGATTTCTTTCATTTTTTTTTACAGTAGCTATGAATACAGAGACCTATCAGTTTTTTTGAAACTATTTTCACGAGAAAGTTCATTTAAAGAAGTTTTGAGTGGGGGGGAGGGCAGTGTATGCTTCCCTCAAAAAAGTCATTTTATTAAGTTTAGATTGTCCAATTAATTTTATGATTACTGTGCTGCTCTATTTATAGGAATCGAACTATTCCTTCCTAGTCTGCCCTAGGTGGGGAATAACTGATTCATTCTTCTCTCCACGAATCTTTAATCGATTCGAATATTTAATGATTCGAGGATCCCATTACACACATACTCCATTTTCCAGAAAACCCACATTTTCATCTTCAAAATAATAATTCCAGTGGTACAAACACAATTTGGAAAAAATCTATGCAATACTTTCTCTTACAGTTGTAAGAGAAAATAAAAACATTACTGATGTAACAATAAAATACTTTGAACATATTGTAACGCAGCCAGTGGTGCCATCTAGGAGAGAAGGCAGGTACGTAAGGTTCTCCTGGTGGCCGCTGGAAGCGCTGGCGGCGCTCTAGTTCTCTCTAGAGGAATCAAGGAAGTTCTAGAAGATTCCCCACCGGTATAAATAGTGGGACCACAGAGAGTTGAGAGTGTTTTCTAGTTACAAACGAAGTCACTAGTTTGTGAAAAGTTTACAAAGTGAACTTTTGTGGTTTAAACTGTGAAGTAATTATTATTAAGTGTTGTATTTTGTAATTTATTGTGTATAACAATAAATTGGTGTTTTCTTTATTGAAGTTTAGAGTATTTTATCTTTACGAACCCACTTAAACTAGTTGCACAGTAGCTAGTTTAGAGGGAAAAATGTTACAATATTTAAGGTATTAATTGAAAGTAGGTCTTCTGGTTGACGTGTACAGCAGACAGTACATAAATGAAGATAGCACATCCAATAATGGAGTGAAATGGTGAAATAAAATATTAAAGGTAAACTGAAAATTTTAATAAACGATATCAATGATAAAATAAAGTTTTATCGTCTAGATTTCTAGATGTGACTCAGTGGGATGTAGAAAGATATTAATATTTGAGACGATACTGCAACCTCTACCTACTATTGCTACACACTATTGCTGCATACATTTTATCCACAACTTCTCTCTTCTTTATCATCGCCAGTGTAAACCATCCTGGGTTTGCCCTTTTACTACCACCAACTTTATGTTGGATATTACTTTCCTATTTAAATATCACTGACTGAAGAAGATATTCCATCATTTTCACCAATAATAATCGTTCTCCGGCTATCTTTCTAGGAACACACATATGGACCACTATATATTAGAACACATAATTATTAAATTCTTTTAGTGAAGAAAAAAAAATCAAATATCGGTGCAGGAATAAAAAAAATAAAAATGATCTTCATAAAAAAGCGTTAAATACTTGTTATTCGAAAAAAACAACAGAAATACTAAGTTGAGTCAAAAATCTGCACGTCATTATATAGTCTAATTCAACCAGTGTCGTTTGTGATATAAAAATATACGTTAAGTCATCTCTCTACACGAACTGATTGCAAACCTTACTCTGACGATGGATGAAAATCCGAATCCAGTCGGAACTAACAAAATGTAGCATGATATGACGGATAAAATCATAGATAGCGCAATTAGCGCAATGCTGGGGACCCAACCACATATTTAAAAAGTAAATCGTTGAAGGTGTTTTCGAGAAAAAAAAAAAAAAACCATTCGTTAACAATAGCATTTCTAGTTGATTGATTTTGACCTGAAATGTGGGTAGTATTATCTAACGGAACATCAAGTTTAAGCTTCTTGCGATATTTTGGTTTTAGATATTTTATTCACAAAACACACACACACAAAGGATGTATTTCCTATAAAAACTCGATTCCGAAAATTTAACACGATCCAAGACTTCTTTAAACTAAGAATAAGAGAATGATGCAAAAAGATAATAATCGCACAAGGGCAAGGTTTGAAGTACCCCGCTCATTAATATTATTATACAACTGAGTGCCTATGGCGCGGGACCTAAGCATATGGGGCTTATCCCCCCCAATTTATCCACCTAATTAATCTCCTCGGTAGTCAATCGGTTTGTCTAAAGTATCCTAAAATATCTTTCAGCTCCAACCCTCCGAGGCAATCTTGCGAGACTGATGCCCTCCCAAATACGCGAAACCTAGTCCAGCGAAACGGGGACACTAAAATAAATAGAGATACACCGTTTCCCTAACTCCATCTTCACTGACATATGGGATTAGACGTGCTCCCTATCTTATGCAAATGACCAGACACCTATTTGTGTCCAGTCACTATATCCACCAAAGTCCTCAGTCCTATCATACTAATGGACAGGAGGTAGTCTGAAACGCCCTATTTAGTTCCCTTGATAAATCTTTTAGCCTGGAGGCACCTCTGCATGTCCTCCCAGCATTTCTCCAAAACTCTCGTCTCTTAAAGTCTAATCTATCACAGAACCTCTTAGTGACAGTAAGGGCTAGCTGGCTCCCTCTCCAGCCAACCGATCCGCCCTCTCATTGCCCTCTATTCCCGCATGTCTGGGTATACCGCACCAAATTCCAAAACCTAAGTTTCAACCGACATTATTTTTAGAGGAATATCCAACATCTGTGGTCTATGGCATCTATGGCGAAAAGAATTACCGGACAGTGTTCTCTCGTTTAAGGACAACACTGTCTTTCATAGGTCAGTTGAGTTCAGAGTAGAATCTGTTAGGAAGAGAAAATTTAAGATCAATCCAGCCGGACACGAATCCAGGCCATACCTGTGCAAGTCCAGCGCTCTACCACTGAACTAAACCCTTCCCTAATTCAACTGATACCCCCGCAAGGGGTGACTATTGCATGTAGTCACTTGGGGAGCAGCGCCCCCACGGGTTACCACAGCTCACTACACCATGCACATACATATTAACAGCACAGTACTCATTTTCACATATACTCGCACACACACACACACACACACACACACACACACGCACATACTCTACACACATACACTAAGGCAGTACAGTACACACCATAGGGCTACCTTCCCTAATCTGTCCCTATTATGAGGTCTTATGACCAAGGAGTAAATCTATATATCCTAGGCCCTCCAAAGAGAGGGGGGTTGGACGGGGAGCTGACAACCCACCTCCATAAAAAAACAACTTGTTGCGAAGACTCAACAGCAAGGAAAAACCCGGACTGATCAAATAAAACGGCCAAGGCGCGATAAAGGACAACACTTATTTCTGGCAACATGGAATTTGAGGAGCATATTTCAACCAGGTTTGAGCCGACAGGTAGAATCAGAATTAAGAAGGTATAAAGTGGATACAGCGGGATACTTCCATGGTCGAACTAAATAATTACATTCTCGTCAATAGCGGGCACTCTGAGAATATATTTGGGTTTTTTGATAAAGAAGACCATGAAACATGCTTTATAGAAATATAAACTTATTAATGAACGGATCTGCATGATAAGGTTAAGGGGAACATTTTTCAATATATCCCTATTAAGTGTGCACGCGCCTAGTGAGGACAAAGAAGACGAGATTAAAGACAGATTCTATGATGCCCTGGATCAGGCTTATGAGGACTTGCCAAAAAATGATGTTAGAATGATTCTAGGAGACCTGAACGCAAAAATAGGCAAGGAAGAGAGCTTTAGACCTACAATAGGGGCACACGGTCTCCATGATGTCAGCAATTTTAATGGAACAAGATTGGTAGACTTTGCGATGTCCCAAGGATTGGTAATTAGTAGCACACAATTCCCGCACAAAAACATACATAAACAGACATGGGTATCACCAGATGGGAACATTCGCAACCAGATTGATCACGTGCTGATAGATGGGAGATATGTAACAGATGTCATGGCTGTGCGGAGTTTTAGGGGTGCAGACTGTGATTCAGATCATTTCTTAGTGGAAGTCAAATACCGACAAAAAATAGCGGTAAGCACATGTGGAGGGTCTGAGAAAGTTACAACATTCCTACTAGATAAGCTGAAAGGAAGATATAAAGAAGTGAGAAAAAGCTTACAAGGCCAACAGTCACATAATGGTGAGGAAGCAGATATGGAGACCAGATGGATGAGAATGCGTGAAGTTTTGATATCGTGCGCTAAGGAAGTCCTAGGAGAAAGCAGAAAACAGGGAGAAATGTTTGGTTTGATGATGAGTGCAGAGAAGCCGTGGAGGAAAGAAAAAAGGCGAGACTGAAAATGTTACAAAGAACAAGGGCAACGGTAGAGGAGTTTAGAGTAAAGCGGAGGGAAGCTAAGTTGATGTGTAGAAAAAAGAAGAGAAAAGAAAAGATGGAATATTTAAAGAAGTTACAGCAAGATTTTCAATCCGGCCAGAGTCGAAAGTTCCATAAAGGAGTTAAGGATTTGAAGAAGGGTTTTAAGCCGAGAATGAATTCGCTTTTAGACAGAGAAGGCGTTCTTCTAATGGATGATCAATCCATAATGAAGCGATGGGTTCAGCATTTTAGCTCCATACTCAACCCTTTTAGAAATGAAGGGGCTGACCAAATACGATTGCAATATCTGTCCAGCGCAAGTGATGGCTCTGCAGAGCAAGTTCCGCCTGAAAGAGACGACTGAAAGGTCGACCTGAAGACATTTTGGAAGCTCTTATGACTCTGAAAAATAATAAATCTCCTGGTCTCGACGAAATACAAGCAGAGCTGATAAAGGCCAGTGCTGAAGAATTTATCGAACAACTATATCAGCTACTATGGGACATATGGACTAACGAAAGAATGCCTCAAGATTGGAGAGTGGCAATCATATGTCCAATCCACAAAAAAGGTGACAAACTAAAGTGTGAAAACTACCGTGGAATTGCTTTGCTTGGTACCAGCTATAAGGTTTTATCCATACTGCTGGCGAAAAGAATTACTGCTTGGATGGAAAGAGAAGTCGGGGATTATCAATGTGGGTTCAGACGCGAACGATCCATAACTGATCACATATTCTCCATAAGAGAAATGTTGGAAAAGACATGGGAGTTCAACGTCACTCTACGCCACCTGTTTGTAGACTTCAGACGTGTGGACAGAAATAGACTCTGGATGGGACGTCGATTCTTGGGAATACCGGAGAAATTAATTAGACTCTCCAGAATGATTCTAGAAAGCACCAGATGCCGTATAAAGATTCAGGGAAAACTGTCCGAGGAGTTTGAAGTAAACTCAGGCCTTAGACACGGGATCCTCTTTCACCCACTCTATTTAATATGGCCCTAGAACTAGCAATAAGTGCCATTCGCACAAACCCACATGGGACTATTTACAATCGTCTCACTCAGCACATGGCTTATGCCGATGATCTGGTTATAACGGCGCGCACTATGAATGCCTTAGCTGAAGCTTTTCAGGAGCTTTTGAAGAAGCGGCAAAGAAGCTCGGTTTACAAATAAATCCGAATAAGGCAATATACATGAAAACCGCAAGAAACCCGGGCAACGAAAAAGATTTCATCGAGATGATGAACTATAAATTTGGAGGGTAAAAGGCTTTAAATATTTAGGAGCGGTTGTTACCGAGCAGAATGACGTTAGCTCTGACATTAAGGCGAGAATCGCGGCAAGCACTAGATGTTATTTCGCGATTCACAATATGTTGCGCTTTAAAGCGTTATCTACACATGCAAAGCTACTGGTATATAAGACGGTGATAAGACCAGTAGTTACTTACGCAAGTGAGACAAGGGAAGATGAGCGAGCTCTGAATGTCTGGGAGAGGAAGATACTTAGAAAGATATACGGGACAGTGAAGGAGCGAGATCGGTGGAGGATTAGGTCGAATGTAGAGTTGGAAAATCTATACCAAGATCCGGACCTTGTAGTCTTCATTAAGCAAGGACGCCTTAGGTGGTTGGGTCATGTGGAGCGGATGGACCGGCTTGCCCAGAAGGATGCTTTATGACATTTCCGGGGGTCGACGTCATTGAGGGAGGCCTCGTATGAGGTGGCTCGATGATCTGGAGGCGGACCTGTGGAGCATGGGCGTGCGTAGATGGCGATTGAGAGCCCATGATCGAGAGGAATGGAGGAAACTGGTTGAGGAGGCCCAGGTCCTTTTAGGACTGTAGCGCCCCAGAAAGAAAGAAAGAATTCAACCGATATGATTTGTATAGTTTTTGTCTTTGAACCTCAATAACAAAGTTTTATCTTCGAGTTATGTTGATTCAGTTAGTCTCGTAATCCATCAAGAGCCAACTCGAAAATATAATAAATAAATATGTTGACAATTAATTGATTTCTCTTCTTTTCTCTCTCTCTCTCTCGCATTGATAATCTTTTTACTTTTTCTCTAATGGAATATAAAAACTAATTATAAAGTTTTTTAAATAAATAAGCAGAAAGGAAGGAACGGTTTTTTTTTTTTTTTTCTATTTTTAAATTTCTTGATCTATATTACTTTCAAGTCCATATAATATTTCAAACAAATTTACATAATCTATGTAAATTCTTTTTTAACATAATTTTTAAAGTTCTTTCTTTTTCCGTCGAACTTATCATAGTACAATTATTTAAAGAATATAATTATGTAAATAGAATATCACCTCTAATTGATCACTGAGGTAGATGTTACTATGAATGTAATATAATTATTTGCCTTTTTATTTTAACTTTCCGAATTCTTTAAAAAGATTCGCAATTTTATAAACTTATTGTGATGTTTAGGAAAGTATCTGCTGCGTCATAATAGACTGACCTGAATAGAACCACAATTAATCCTCTTAATAAGAGATAATGGGTATAGAATTAAACAGGCAGGTTTTTGGCAGGGTAAGCGATATGGTCACTCTACCAGTCATCGCGAAATGCTTTTGAAGATTCCTGTTACATGTTTTTCTTGTGACAGAATGTTGAAGACTTTTGTTTCCGAGCATTCTTACAATGTCAGGTTAGCCTCTAGGAAAGATTAGTCAAGATTGGGTCCGTTTAGCGTGATACCTAATTCCTGACTTCCGGTGTTACACGGACGGTTCCAGAATGGATGGTAGGTCTGGAGCTACGGTCTATTTTGAGACCGGAGATAATTTGGCAGTATCTCTTGGTGAATGGACCACAGTCTTCCAGGCTGAGGTTTATGCTATTCTTTGTTGTGTCTTGGATGAGACGGTACGTAACACTAACTTAAAAGGTGTTTATATCTGCTCGGACAGGCAGGTTGCGCTGAAGGCGCTGAGTTCATATGTCTTCACTTCCAGATTGGTGTTAGAATGTTCACATGGGGATTTTTGGGAATGAGGAGGTGAATATATTTGCCAAATTAGGCGCCTCTCTTCCTTTTTTTATTGGTCCAGAGCCTGCTGCTGGCATGTCTTCTGGCACATGTCTGTCAGGCTTCCAGACATGGACAGCTTCACAGCATTCATCCTTATGGATGAGCTCAGTTGGTTTTCGGCAGTCCAAAATGCTCATCGGGAGTCCGGATAAGGCCATTAGTGAGACGTTGATGTGTTTTTTCACGGAGCGCTCTCAGGCATCTGGTTGGATCTCTTACTGGACATTGTGGTTTAAGGAGACATCTCTAAATAATGGGGCTCATACCGGATCCATTTTGTAGAGTCTGTGAGACAGAGGAAGAAACACCCATTCATCTTGCCTGGATTGTGAGGAAATTAGGTTCTGGACCTTTAGTCGGAATAGGATGTCTGTGGAAGAGCTTAGGCTATTTCCGCTTAAGGTTATTGTCCGATTTATTCGGACTGCGGTGGATTAGATCCGGGTCTGGATTTTTGTTCTAGACCCGGTTTGTTGTTGTTTTTCTTGGGGTAGCTATATTCTTGTGAGGCTTTGGATAGCGTAGGGTTTCCCTCCCACAGACACATAATAATAATAATAATAATAATAATAATAAGAGATAATGGGGCAGATCATAGCCCTGTCCGTACATATCTATAAGGCCACATTTTTAGCTTCCAAAAATAATAGCGAACGTAATTGTAGATTTACAGCTTCATCTAAATCCATCAAATTTATTTACTATTCTTTCAATTTAATTAACACTTCAATTATTTCATCCAATTTACCCCTTATTATATTCATTTTTAGAGTTTTCCATTCACTTTACTATTCTTAATACACTCTTAGCTGAAAATATAAAAAAGAATCTTGTGTGAACTATAACTTTCTCGTGCACTAATTAATACAGTTTCATAAAAAAAAAATCTCTTTAAAATGCAATGTTTGGTTGGGAACGTTTCGATGGGTTGGCCACCAAAAAAAAAAAAGGTGATGAGGGTTATATACAAATATAACCGAATGAACACTATGGTTCATTCACTATGGCCTTCTGTTTCAAGACCATTCAGCATTAGTTTTAATTTAAACTAAAAGGCACCCTCAAAAAAAATTTTTTTTTTTTTTAATATTTCAAATCAAAGTGAAAAAAGGCATTTCAAGTTTAAGGGAAATCGTTGTAGCCGTTTTCTAGAAAATTCCAAACAACTTAAAAACTTTTGACTTGCACTTCCGGTCTGTAAACACTCTGTAAAGTCGTAATTCTGCTTAATATGTTCTTTTTTTTCAAATGTTTGATTTCTCTTTTTCTTTTAGAGAGAAACAATTTATTTATAAATATTTACAATTACAAAAATATAAATAAATGATGCTCCTTTAACTTAGTTAGGTTGGTGAAAAACACAGCATACCAATCAATCGTGATTAGATAATTGTATATCACCGTCTAATGATCATTAATATTCAACAATCATAAATTACAATCAATGTAACAAGCAGGTACCCTTATTGATAAAAACAGAATTCAAAAAAAATTAATAAACATTTTGTCGGTGACAAGTTTTTAAAAAAAAAAAAATACGAAAAAGGTCAAAAGTATGACTGTACATATTTATTCGTCAAATAAAAGTAGGACTAGATAGTCTTTGTCAATAAAACAGACTTAAATACACACCCCTCACACCCGCGAACCACACACAAGAATTGCAGACAATCTACAAAATAGCTGAAAACAATGGGTACAATACAAACATCGTTAATAAACTCCTCAAAAACGAACCACACCACCGAAGTAGGACTGACAAAAAAACAGCAGACAAATTCGCCACATTCACATATATTGGAAGCCACACGTACAAACTCACAAATTTTTTCAAAAAACTGGGCATTAAGACATCCTTCCGGACAAACAACAAATTAGGCAAAAAACTCCGCACTCGTACCGAGTTCACTGACGTGTATGACAACAGTGGGGTCTACGAGTTGAAGTGCCCGGACTGTGACAACATTTACGTGGGGCAGACCGGCAGAAAAATCAAGGAACGATTTACCGAACACATCAGATCATACAAATACGACAAAGTTGACTCAAATAACGCCAATCACCTGAAAACTAACAAACACAAACCCGATGACATAACGACCACGATGAAACTAATACACTCTGGCCACAAAGGACGACGACTTGACATAGTAGAACAACTCGAAATATATAAACGAAAAACACAAAACTTAATAAATGAACAGACAAAATTTGCTAGTGAACCATTATTCAGAACACTCTTCCCACAAAAGCAACAGAAACACAATTACACACGCAACAAATAGTACTTAAATAGATTTTAAGTTTAGGTTTAGTTTTAAATCTACTATGTACATATAACTTTACTTGTTTAGATATATATATTAAAAAAAAAAAAAAAAAAAAAAATTGCGTATTTGGATGATGTATGTGAGTGATGATGTGACATGGTTTGTGGGATGCATAATAAAAAACTTAATTATATAAGAAAACATAATTAGGTATACATGCTTGCGAGGATGTGAGGGTTGCGTGAAAAAGTGAAAGAATGACTGGAATTTCTTAATTCTTTGGAACTGGAAAACTTAACTTAATTATATAAAAAATCGTTCAGTTTTAAACGAATGAATGAATTTTAAAATTTAGTTTAATCGTTGTTTAATTTTATTTAGATTTATTTTGTGTATCTTATTTTTTATTTTTTGTATATTCTTAATATTTTGGTTAGTTAATTGTGAAATAAGTCTCCCTCCAACAACAGAGTTTAAAGATTAGACCCCCGCGTCCACTGTAAGAAAAGAATTTGCCCTTTAACAACCCAAACACGTGTTTTCCCACCCATCTGGCCACATCCCTTTACCTAGTTTAAGAGTTTAGTATTTAAAAAACACCTCAGTTAGTGTGAAGCTAAGTCTCTGTACGAGTCTGTGTTGACACACTGTCTGAAGAACGCATCCTGAAGATGGGCGAACTCCTGAAACCGGTCGATGACCACAAAATGAAGCAGGCTACCACGGAAAATGTCTCTGATGCTTACCAGCTCTGCGGAACCAACCACCACAACAAATGATAATTATATTGTACATGTCCCCCATATATGTATATGATGCTAGATGGTAACCCAGTGAATCCATTATTATATTTTCGAATAAGACAATTGTTCCTTTGATTCCATTTCAATCTCTTCCACGTATTTGCCAGTGAATCCGGGGGATTGTTTCATGAGCTTCAAACTAAAGCTCTTTTAGTGCAAAATCCCTCTCACCGAATTTTTCTTCCAAAAAAGGGATGCACTTCTCATAGATGCTCTTCTTTTCTTTATCTACGTCTTCTGCTTGATTGGGATTGTTCGACTCAAAGTGCCCCATCCATCGACGCAGTAGACTTCCTCCAAGCAAGACATTCCTTTATTTCTGAGCTGTCCAGAATCTTTTGCTTTATTACCATGAACGCGACGTTTGACAAGGAGCACGTTATACAAGCATTTTCCCAATTGAAATATAATTGGTATGAGATACCTTGTAGTAGTGGTAGCTTGTGTAGCACGAGCGGTTTTGTAAAGGACTTGTGTGTATGTTCAAAGAGAAGAGAAGTAATAAGAAATAATTAAGAAAACACTGGTAGATTAAATTAAATATATTATCTTTAAAGATATTTAAATATTTTACAATATCACAACTATTATGCTTAACAAATCAATTGTTAATCTAAAATAAATGATAATCTCTATCACTGGCACTGAGTTTAAGAGAGCGATTCCTGAAGCCAAGTGTTCTGGTAGAATGACTGTTTCAAACTGTCCTGAAAGAATGCCTTCTCTTCATAGTTCAAATCCTTTCAAATAATGCTGTTTCTTGCCCTTTGTCTCTTGGTAGCACTGACCTAAATTATAGTAGCTCGCATTGCCCTGCAGGAAGAATGGGATGCCATTCACTAAGAGACTTTCAAAATCTAATTGTATCGACACCTCGCCCTATTAGGGGGTCTTTAGTATTGCCAAAGAGAGCAATACCAAGTACTAGAGGGGTAGTTCCAAATCAACAAAGATTCACAGGATCCGAAGAGCGGAAAAGCACATTAAATGAACCAAAATTTGGTTACTCCTAGGCCAAACTAGGAAGGGACAGTTCGATTCATATAAATAAAACGAGAGCAGTACAGTTCAGGTCCAGTCAGCAACCTTCTACTATTTACCTTCTCATCACTCAGCCAGTCTGTCTCTTTATATTTCTCTTGCTACCTAACTTCCATAAACTATTGTAAAGTCCTTGCAGTTTGTGTGTTCCTTTCATTATACAATGTTTAGCATATATATTCTAGTTTATTTCTCTAAAAATCCATTCTCTCTCCTTCTCACATCCATTATAAAAAAAAATCAAAATTTTGTAAAAAAAAAAAATGTGTAATTTTTTTCTTTCTTTTTCAGCGAGTTGCATTAAAAATAAATTGTTGCAATAAATATCATTTATTAATTAAAGTGTTAATTTATTTATTAATTAAAATTAAATGTCCCATTTGTCTTATTTTTTAATTTTTTTTATTTATGGCTGAGTGTATTTATCACGTCATAGGAGCCGTTTTGAATAATTCTACATTTGAAAAATCCATTCTGTATATCGACTTTCGTTACTTCAAACCTAGATACTTTTTTTTTTTAAACATATTTTTAATTGTCCACTTTATTATAGAAAAAAATTTAACATAAAAAGTCTTATCATTTATTATAATACACATAGATCTAATGATTTTTATTTTTATTGATATAGCAATTATAAATTATAAAAAATTTTCTATTTATATATTTATATACATTCTTATTGTTGTAGAGTGCGGCATTGTGAATCAAGAGATTAGAATTGTGGGTGGACGTCCGACTGGTGTGAATAGATATCCGTGGGTAGCTAGACTTGTTTACGACGGACAATTTCATTGTGGTGCCAGTCTATTAAATGGTGATTATGTATTAACAGCTGCACATTGTGTCAGAAGGTATAATTATAGTTTAAGTAAATCTATTTTCTATAAATAATAATAATAATAGTTTAATCCTTGAATTTGTTTTGTTAAATAAATATAAGAATAAATTATCTTCTTCTATCGTCGTATTTCGTACATTATTAATTGTGAAGTATATGCCCTTTGCAGATAATATTATTGTCCCTAATTTTTACAATAATATTTGAAAACAGTCAATAGAGAAAGTTGTGAGAGTGTTTGGACATCTGATTTTTTTTTTTTTTTTTTTTTTTTTTGAGCGGAAGTTCGTAAGGTAAAAATTTGTCGCACTGAAGCTTCGGCTAAAAGTTCGTACCATTCAAGTCATAACAAACTTTCTCTCATAAACAGCTTCGATTAATAATATCGAATGGGAAAAAGAAATTAAATAAGAAAATAATTGCTTGATAAATCCATTAGTAAATAATTCATTATATAATTATCTTTATTAATCTTGTAAAATATATATATATCGTCTTTTTCCTTTAATCATTGACACACTTTCTTTTCTCCCACCAATCATGATAATAGTTCATTTCTTCTTCTTTTATAGAAAATAAAAGTAATGGAAGACTTTCTGTTTCATCTATAAACGGAGAATTATATCCTCTAACATATAATTAATTACGTAATTTGGTTTTTCGAAATTTTATTATTGAATATTAAAGTAATAGAAAGTAAATATTATTAGATCGTTAAAATTTCCAAGCTTCTATAAGCTATTTTTTCCCCCTCTACTATTTAAGCAATTTTGTTTATATTGTTATACAATGTAAAAAGACGAATTAACTTCTTCTCACATTATAAAATGTTTAGACATTTTATATGTCCTCACGCGTTAGTCTAGTGGCTGGCGCACTCGCCTTTCGTGCGAGAATTCAGGGTACGATTCCCGTGAGGGCAAAGTCGGCGTTGACCCAGCTATTGTGATAAAAAAGTGGAAACCTACAGTTAAAGTAGCGCCCTAGGTAGCGAAGGCCGGAACTAAACGGCATGGAAACTGCGGCGTGCTTACCACCCCCCCCCATTCAAATCGCCGTCTGGAAAGCCTCAGCCCCTCATCATGGACTGTTGCGCTATACGTTTTTTTTTTTTTTTTTTTTTTTTTTTTTTTTTTTTTTTTTTTACTTTTATATGCAGGTAGTCAAGGTAATCAAAGATATTTTATCCATCGTGGTAAGCATATTTATTTGGTTCCTGACCGTTTTCGGATTTTCATTCATCGTCAGAAAAAAATCAATCAATTTCTTGCAGAGAGTTCACTTCAAATACAATGTTTTCGTGTCAATCGACACTTATGGTTTGTATGTGCGGGAGGTTTAAGGTTATGTTATATAATGGAGTTGTTGAGGAGAGAAATTAGATTTGATTAATTAAACGAGATATGAAGACACTGTTATAATATAGCTATAAGTTTACACTAACTGCAGTGGACTTGTAATGATTTTATAGAATAAAAGGAGGGAGTAGAGATATGACACGATGCGATGTATGGTTGAATCTGATAGATAGATAGATAGATAGATAGATAGACAGATTCTCACTGGCTTATATACAGGTTCTCCCACTCTAGCCTGCTTAAGTCAGAGAGTACCAGACAGGGTCTGTCTTCTCTCTCTTGCCATTACAGTTACTATATGTGTGTGCGTTTAATGACAAAATGGAATTATTATAAATTCTGATTATACATTCGAAAAGTAGTGTATAATAAATACCATCAAGTCATCTTTATTAGGGGGGGGGGGGACTTGTTAAATTACACCATTTTAGTTATAAAGTATCCGTCAAAACAGGATATTTATTATACATTATTTTCTAATTTCTAATCATAATTTATAATAATTCCATTTTGTCATTAAACACACACACACACACACACACACACACATTGTAACATAACCTTATAACCTCCCGTAAATACAACCAACAAGTGTCGAGTGAAACGAAAACATTGCGTTTTTGAAGTGAACTCTCCACACGATAGATTTACTCTCTGACTATGGATGAAAATCCAAAACCGGTCAGGAACAAAACAAATATACATGCTACGACGAATAAAATACCAGAATATTAATTAGGTTTTTTTTGTTGGGTTTCATCCTAATTGCTGTAAAATAGATTGCAATCGTGAAACAAAATTTTTAAAATTGACTTTTTACCCGGAAATACCACATTTTCAGGATCCCCAAAAAAGGAAGTTTTCTTCTTGTCTGTGGGTTAATCAATACAACTCATTAAACGAAACATCGCTACGCTAAAACTTGATACAATGTGCAGAAAGTATTTTAGCATTCTACGCAGATATCGATCAAAATCTATGAACCCGAAATGCGAATTTATTGGATGCTTTTTACTTTCTCTAAAATGCTAATAGAAGTGTAATGGTACCGCAAAGATAATGCAACCACAGCAGAGAGAAGAGAAGCACTCTCTGGTTAACAGAGACTACTCTCTGACTGAGGCAGGCTAGAGTGGGAGAACCGGTGTATATAAGCCAGTGGGAATCTATCTAGAGGATATCTATCAGATACAACCATACAACTGTACATCGCATCGTGTCATATCCTTACTCACACCATTCATTCTATCATTTTCATTATAAAGTCCAGTGCAGTTAGTGTAAACTTACCTACATTATATTAGTGCCTTCATATCTCGTTCATTTAATCAAACCTAATTTCTCTCTTCAACAACTCGATTATAGAAGTATTCTTACTAGATATTTAATTGTCTTCAATTATATAAAAATTGGAGAATCTAAATTTAATAAAAATCACTTTTTTTAAGAAGGCTTTACCTTTACCCGTCGACCAAAAACCCCTTAAATGAACTTTCTGGAAAAGAAGTTACAAAGAAAAGTGGATAAAATCTCTTTATTTATTACCAAATTTTATGAAATCCAAAGGTGTTTTTATGAAGAAATTCGCACCAAACAAAACAAACAAAAAATCTGGTGTGAAACACTCACACAACTTTCTCTTACTCCAGTTCTCCAAATTATAATTGGCAAAGGTTATAGTTTGTGTACCAAATTTGATGAAATTCGTGGAAAACTGAAAAAGAAAAAAAACTGTCCAGTAAAAGCGCACTTCCAGTTTACTAATTTTCTTGAAACTTGGAATTTTGGCCATCTATTTATTTCTAATTAATTTTGTTTGGATGATAGGATTGTATAATCAACTATGATAGCACTTTAGAGAAAAACATAACCCCACACCTCCCCTAAAAGTGCCCTTAAATGAATTTTCCTAGAAAAATGTTTTTAAATAAAAGTTCTACATCTTTGTATGTATAGTTTATAATACGTAGTTTCAAGAAAATCGTCGCAGCCATTTTTGAGAAAATTGCAAAAAAAGGTGAAAAAAATCATTTAGTAAAGTCGTAAAGTTTTATACACTTCCGGTTATCCGATTTTTTTTTTTCAAACTCGGAATTTCAACAATATATTCAATTCTAATTAACATTAATTATATGGCAGAATTGTCTAATAAACTGAAATAGCACTTTATATGAAAACCTAACCCCACCCCTCCGCCATAACTGCCCTGCCCTTAAATGAATTTTCCCAGAGAAATGTTTCAAATCAAAGTTATAGCTCGTTGGATATGTAGTTGATATATCAAGTTTAAAGAAAATCGTTGGAGCAATTTTTGAGAAAAACGCAAAAAAGTGGAAAAAAAAAAAAAAACAGTAAAGTGGTACTTCCGGTTGAGGAATTTTGACAGATAACGTACTGTCAGATCCCATGCTGATACCTAAACGGAATATCAAGTTTTCAAGTTTTTACGGTTTTTCGTTTTTGAGCTATGCTGTTCACTTACACACAGATCATTTGCTAAAAATCACCACTTTTTTGGACACAGGAGTCCTTAAAACGGGTATTTCCGGTGAAAACACGATATCGAAAATTTGACACGATTACAATACTTCCTCTACAATACTAGGAGTAAGAGAAAGTAAAAAAAAAAAAACACTGTTCAGTAAAAAACGTACTTCCGGTCAACGATTTTTTTTTTACAAACTTGGAATTTTAGCAACATATTTAATACTATTTAAGAAGGAAGGAATCATTATTATAAACTAAAAATAGCATCTTTATATACTGATTGATATCATTAAATTTGTTATACAAAATGGTGAAAGTTTATTTAAACGGATTTTCGGATGTCAAGCTTTCTTCAAAAAAAAAGTGGTTTTTTATTAAGATTAGATTCTGCCATTGATAAAACATTGAAGATCACTTCTCAAATAAAAATTATTAGTTTGTAAGAAATGTGTCATTCATAACTATGTAAATTACGACTGTGAGAGAGTTTTCACAACAGATTTTTAATCTACAAATATTCCCATTCTATTTAATTACCTAATTTAAGTATTGAAGACAATATCATCAAGCCTAAATTAATTATTATTATTATTATTATTATAATAAATAGATAAATTTAACATTAAGCAACAGTAATTCTCTAAAACTTACAGGCTCAAGAGATCCAAAATACGTGTCATACTTGGAGATCATGATCAATATGTGACCACAGATGCGCCAGCCGTAATGCGAGCCGTATCCAGTATTATCAGACATCGTAATTTTGATTTGGAATCATATAATCATGATATTGCTTTATTAAAATTAAGGAAACCTGTACAATATTCAAAAAACATCAGCCCAGTATGCCTACCACAAGCTGGTCAGTATTATTCAATTTAATTATTAATATTAGTATTATTAAACAATTATTATTATTATTATTATTATGTCTGTATAGTATGTTTTTGTCGTCAAATAGGGGTGACGCGATTGAAAAAAAAAATAAATTATACAATTTATTGAAAGATTCTTTAGAGAGATGACGCATACTTATCACCCCAGTAACGCCCTAAAATAATTGTCTCAAATAATTGTTTTCAGCTATAAAAGGAATTACTTAAATATCCAAGCAAAGCGTTTGTGACAACTGAATGGGTGTGTAAAAATCTGGTGTAAACCCTCACACGACTTCCTTTTATACTAATTAATACAATTTAATCAATAAATTTTTTTTTTTTTTTTTTTACTTTGTCTTACTCGTTGTAAGAGGAAGTATTATAATCGCGTCAAATTTTCGATATCGAGTTTTCACCGGAAATAACCGTTTTAAGGTTTTGTGTGGATGTATGTGAACAGCATAGGTCAAAAACGAAAAACCGTAGAAAGTTGAAAATTTGATATTCCGTTTAGGTATCACCATGGGATCTGACACTAAGTTATCTGTCAAAATTCCTCAACCGGAAGTACCACATTACTTGTTTTTTTTTTTTTTTACTTTGTCTTACTCGTAGTAAGAGGAAGTATTATAATCGCGTCAAATTTTCGATATCGAATTTTCACCGGAAATATCCGTTTTAAGGTTTTGTGTGGATGTATGTGAACAGCATAGGTCAAAAACGAAAAACCGTAGAAAGTTGAAAATTTGATATTCCGTTTAGGTATCACCATGGGATCTGACACTACGTTATCTGTCAAAATTCCTCAACCGGAAGTACCACATTACTTGTTTGTTTTTTTTTTACTTTATTGTGTTTTTCTCAAAAATGGGTCCAACGATTTTCTTCAAACTTGGTATATCAACTACACATACAAAGAGCTACAACTTTTATTTGAAATTTTTCTATGGCAAAAATTCATTTAAGGCCAGTTTTGAGGGAAGGGTGGGGTGAGGTTTTTTCCATCTAAAGTGCTATTTCACTTTATTAAACAATTCTATCTAAATAATGTTAATTAAAATTGAATATGTTGTGGAAAATTCTGAGTTTCAAAAAAAATCGGATAACCGGAAGTGCGTTTACTTTAACACATTCACTTTCTAAAGTGCCTTGTATACTAACCAATTTATATCCCAACTACCTGGGGCGGGTGTTGGTGTAGTGGTTATGAGCATAGACTTGTAACTGGGAGATCCCCAGTTCGAGTCGCCGCGTATAACTCCTAAATTTTATATTCATTTAAAAAATGTTAATAGTAAAGTAGGTGCTTCCGTCCCCGTCTACGACACCTAATTTGGTAGTTAGTTGGACGTTAAGCTCGCCTGAAAAAATAGGCATTACTTTACACAAACCCACACACACCAGCCCACAGATACAGAGACCAAACGCTAAACGCATTATTCGTACTCAGGGGATCTGAAGACGGATTCCAGAGAAAAAAAAACTTAGTTCGAAAATTTGATTTCGAAAGTGATAAAAAGAAAAATCTGGTGTGACACATTCAAATGACTTTCTCTTATTGTCGTGGGTATAATTATTACAAAATTTGATTTTTTCTTTAACTTGGAAAGTTTTACTCGTTGCTCTAACATAAATATAGAGGTAGTGGGGGGTAAAGCAAAGAAATGTCCATTTTTTCAGGCGACCTTAACATCCAACTACTAAATCAGGTGTCGTAGACGGGGACGGAAGCATCTACTTTACTATTAACATTTTTTAAACGAATATAAAATTTTGCAGTTATACGCAGTACTCGAACTGGGGACCTCCCAGTTACAAGTCCATGCTCATAACCACTACACCAACACCCGCCCCAGCAAGTGGGATATAAATTGGTTAGTATAGAAGGCACTTTAGAAAATGAATGTGTTAACACTTTAATCCAGAACCAGAAGTTTGCGCCTCCAAATTCAAAGAAATTCATTATAACCGTTTTCGAGAAAATTCCAACAAAAAATATCTGCAACTTACTCTATAAACTCGCACTCTCTGTTAATGGATTTTCTTCAAATTTGGACTGCCCGTTCAAAAATTCTCTCATTATTATTAACAACACTGCATTAGCCGGGACTTTAGAGATATGATTTAACGCTGTTGTTAATCTAGAACTCCCCCCCCCCCCACAATACCAATTTTTGTTGGAAAATATTTTAAGTTATAATAATTTTTAATAATAATAATTATAATAAAAAAAAAAATAATATATAATAATATAAAAATAATAATATAATATTATAATAAATATAAATAATAAAGTTAATATATTATAATAATATAATATAATAAAAAAATTATAATATAAAAATAATTATTTTAAATAATAATTTTAATATTTTAATCACGTTTAGACAATATTGTGTTGGCCAATTAAACGCCAAAAGTTGATTTCCAAGGGCTTAATTACAAATTTCCACAATATTTTAAAATTCCTTAAGTCTGTGATTTTGTTTGTTCCAATTCGACATATCTAATTACCATTTAATTCAGTGACTCGTATTATATTTGTGTACATTACACCTACGGCGCAAAAGCCCATAAAAGGCCAAGGCTTGCCAGACGGCGATTTGTTATGGGTGGCATGTGGTATGCATGCCGCAGTTCTCTCGCCGTTTAGTTCTATCCTTCGCTACCTAGGGCGCTACTAACTGTAGTTTCCCACTCTTTTTTTTCCACGATGCTGGGGTCAATACCGGCTTTGCCTTCACGGGAATTGAACCCTGAATTCTCGTACTAAAGGCGAGAGCACTAGCTACTAGACCAACGTATGAGGACATTTGTTTACATAATTACATCAAATTTTTATATTTTGTTTTATATTAATGTTTTTATTTTGTAACTAATCCTTGTTTCGAATTTGTTTTTTTGATTGTTATAGTTATTTTTAAATTATCAATTTTGTTTATTTTTTGTTCACTATTGGTAGTTTACTACTTCAAATTAAAATGTATTTATTATTCTATATCATACTTAATTGAACTATTTATCAAACTTAATTTTCATCATATGATCTTCCAAATTGTCAGTTACTATAACGTTCAATCTTACACCAATGTTCACTCTTACCCATATAATACATATGTATGTGGTACACGCAGAAATAAACTCTCTCTACTTACGGTTATTAGCTAGAGGAAAACAATACAAAAAAAAAAAAAAAAAAATAGTTGTTGTGGTGGTTGAGTGAACCGAGTGATTTGAATTTGCTCTGTGCAAGTCTGTGTTATCACACTGTTTGATAAACGCATCCTGAAGATGGGCGAACGCCCGAAACCGGTCGATCACCACAAAAAGGCTATCACAAAAAATGTGTCTGATAAAAAAAAAATATTTGAATTTTAAGAAAACTGTTGGTGCCATTTTCAAGGAAAAGGTGAAAAATTGAATAAAACTAAAATCTTAATCAATAGAGTGGTAAATAAACAGAATGTCAAGTTTGGCATCAACCCAAGATGACATTTTTCATTGCAATCAATCGTTTGAGTGGGCTCATTATCCTTAACGAAAGAGAATATAGAAATCTAGATTTTACGTTAGCCCAATTAATAATGTAAAATAGTATCAATATAATAATGAGCTTTGATTAATTAATTGGTAGACAAGGATGATATATCAAACTGTAGAAGAGAACACGATATATGCTAATAATGTACTTGATAAGGACAATAATTCATGAACATGTTACATTTTATATATAATAATTCTAGATTTCTTTGTTAACAAATATAACAATCATGGATGATATTTCCGGCAATTAATTCACTAATTTTTTTTTTTTTTTTTTTACTTTCAAGTTACGCCTAATAAGAGGAAGTATTGTAATCGTGTCAAATTTTCGTTATCAAGTTTTGACCGGAACTACATGTTTTGAGGTCCCCCTGGATTCCAAAAAAGTGGTTTTTAGAAAATGGTCTGTGTTGTGTGTGTGTGAAGAGCATAACTCAAATAACAAAAATCGCAGAAAGCTGAAACTTGATATTCCGTTTTAGGTATAACCATGGGATCCGATAGTAAGTTATCTGTCAAAATTCCTCAACCGGAAGTACCAGTTTACTGAGTGATATTTATTTTTCACTGTTTTACGATTTTCTCAAAAATGGCTCTAACGATTTTCTTTAAACTTGGTATATTAACTACACATACAAGGCTCTACAATTTTTATTTGAACAATTCTTATTTACTAGGAGTAAGAGGACGCAAAAAAAGCTGAAATATGGCAACCGATACTGTAATTAGATCAAAATTAAGTGGTGCCGAATTAGATTAGTAGATTGGGTAGGGCCACGCCTCATTCCACTGCGACCTACATTAAGAGGTCTATTGTGGATCCCTTGGGTTATAGCACATCCTTCAGCTTTGCTCTCTTAGTCAGGCCTACCAAAGCTGAAAGTGCCTCCGTCATGAAGCTCATGGCTTCGGGATTATTACTCCCCAGTTGAAGAAACCTTGTACTTGCCAATCCGGCACACTCAAGAAGGATGTGCACCGGGGTTTCCTCCTCGGTCCTGCAGAAACGGCATAATGCATTGTCTGCAAGTAGTAAATGGTGCATGCGCCTATTCAGCATGCAATGCTCTGTTAGTAGTCCCACTATTAGCCTTATATCCCTTCGGCTGTGGCTCAGTAGGTCCTTGGTAAATTTAGGCAAATGTCTCTTAATGAAGAGTTTCGCCTGCCTCTGCTCTGGCATGCTTTCCCACCATCGCAGACGCTGGTCTTCTATCCATTCCTTAATAGAAGCGTGAATGAGGCTCCTGGGCAACCCGCAGAAGGGCTCGAGACCTTTCAAGGTATCCTTCGAGCCCTCCCGCGCCAGGGCATCCGCCCTTTCGTTACCAAGGTACCCCGCATGACCCGGCCCCCAGGCGAGTGTCAGCTTATTCCGTGCACCCACCTCGGTTAGGGCAGATAGGCAGTCCCACACCAGTCTTGAGACTACTTGGTGTGAGGAAAGTGCCTTTAGGGCTGCCTGACTATCGGAGTAAATGGCCACTCTTCTACCCATTAACCCTTGCCTTATAATCTCCTTAGCGCAGAGTTAACTTCGGCCTGAAAGACCGTAGCGTACTTCCCTAGGCTGGCCTTAATCTTGACTTTAGACCTGCCCCCATAGACCCCCGCTCCGACCCCAGTCGGAGTTTTAGAGACGTCTGCTTACCAGACCGAGTTACCGAGCAGAGGGACCCTGTCCCAATCATCCCTGATCGGTATAACAATGTGGAAGTTCCTTTCAAATTAAAGCTTGGGAACCATCCTATCGGTACCTGGTCAGTCTTAATTTCTTCTATCAACCTCTGGTTTACAGAATCATGCCTAGAGGTGATAGGTGGCGGCCCCTGCAGGAACCTATAAATTCCCATTCTGGCTTCGCCTTGATGAGAAGATGCAGCGGTGGTAGGTAATGGTGCCGAATAGTTCAGGATCATGGTCTATGCGAACCGACAATTCGGTTGAATCGAGATAAAAAGGAACCTTCGTGATAAGTGACTTTGTACGTATCTATGAATTTCCAGTGTAATCTACACAGAAAATCTCATAATTCAAACTTCTTATTACCACAAATCTCAAAATTCTCTTCAAATTAGGAATTTTAACGAAATACTTATCATTTTTCTTAATGCAATAAGTTGACGAAATCAATCGTAATATCTTGAAAATGATATTTCTACAAAATAATTTTGGATAGACACAAATATATTTTTTACATTCTCTTACCCCTCCTAGTAAGAGGAAGTATTTGGTAATCGTGTCAAATTTTCGATAACGACTTTTCACCGGAAATATCCGTTTTGAGGTCCCCTGAGTCCAAAAAAGTGGTTCTTAACAAATGGTCTGTGTGTATGTGTGTGCATAGCTGAAAAACCAAAAAAAAACGTAGAAAATTCAAACTTGATATTCCGTTTAATTTCTGAACCGGAAGTACCACTTTACTGAATGTTGTTTTTTTTTTTTTTTTTTACTTTCTTGCGATTTTGTCGAAAACAGCCCCGACGATTTTCTTCAAACTTGTTATATCAACTACACATATAAAAATCTACAACTTTTATTTGAAACGTTTCTCCTGGTAAAGTCATTTAATGGCGGTTTTTGTGGGAGGGATGGGGGTTATAATTTTCTCTAAAGTGCTATCTTAGTTGATTATACAATTCTACTATAGAAACAAAATTAATTAGAAATAAATAGATTGCTAAAATTCCGAGTTTCAAGAAAATTAGTAAACCGGAAATGCGCTTTTACTGAACAATTTTTTTTTTTTTTTCAGTTTTCGACGAATTTCAACGAACTCGTTAAATTTGGTACATTAATTTGTTTGGAAAGTTGTGTGTGATTGGTTCTCACCAGATTCTTTTTATTTTAAAAAAAACCATCGACTATATAAAACTGTGATATCGATAACTATAATCAAAGAAAATATAGTTCTTCCCCGCAATATTCAAATAAATTACAATGGAGAAAATTTTGCATTCATATAGCATTGTTAGTATACTCACCTCAAGGGAGATGCTCTTATTGTAATGCATTTCACACATTTTAATATTAAGTACGACCTAGAAAATATAGTTTTTGTCTTATATTTTTCTTCCATGGAGCCGCAGGCAAGAGTAAATAGAGAGAAAAAAAAATTACCATTTGTATCATTAAAACAACTACCCCATCCTAGTTGCTCAATATTTCCATCTATTCCAGTTAAATTAAGATAGGTTAGGTAAATATGGCAAAGATTAGTTGCTCTACAAACCAGTGGCAGCGCTTACTACAGTCGAATTTCAGAAACTGTACCAGTCTCCTCCCTTTTGCCTCACTTTTGCTTAATATTTTATTTCTGGTTTTCAATTTCATTTGCGGGTTTTTTCTGACGTAAGAATCGCAAATGAAAACATGTGTGCTCACGGTTTCTGAAAGTAAATGATTGGTGCAAGTCTCTCGTTCCAGAGAGTGAAAAATGGAAAATAAATTTTAAAAAAGAAAATAAGATATAAGATTCAAGACAGTATCTACATTACTATTCGTATTTCAAGGGCTCTGCTCTCGCCGCCTCATTTACTGATCTGCCCCTGCTTCCCTTTACTCTAAAGTGCGTAAAAAAAAAAAAAAAAAAAAAAAAAAAAAAAAAAAAAAAAAAGGCTTCTAAAACCTTCTCTGGAGAATAGCTTCGCAACCATTCAGGAGTGTATAGAAGTGAACTCCATCTTCTTTCTTTTTTACTACCTCTCACAGCAGTATTGCGATCTTATTAAAATTTCTATATCGATTTTTTTTTTACCGGATATACACTTTTGGAGGTAACCTGAATCTGAAAAGTTTTATAACTGACAAATGGAAAACTGTTGAACATTCACGTGTTGAATGACAGTTTAAGGTACTCTAAGTATGGGACCCGACAATAAGATTTTGAACAAAATCAGTCAACCGGAAGTAATAATAGTTTACCAAGTGAAATTCTTCTTGGTTTTTCAAGTTTTTTTTCCCCCCCGAAAACGTCGGTCCCCTTCGATTTTCTTTAAACTACAAATATTAACTATACATACACAGATTTACAACTTTTAACTGCAACATTTCTGCGGGACAATTTATTTAATAGTGGTTTTCTGCGGGAAGGAAAGGGGTTTATGTTTTCCACTAAAGTGTTTAATTTCATTTTATTGTATCTATGTATCATCTATTTTCTAATAATTACCAAAATGTATTACTGATGATAGTAACTAGAAAAATGTATTACTAAAATCTATTACTGAGGATACTATAATTTAGAAAAAACGCTTAAGAAATATTATAAACTAGCTAAACCCGGCCACGCTTAGCTGTGGCTCAGTCTGATTTTAATTATTAGGGAAGTAAATAGAAGTATGATAGTTAACATAGATTCAGCAAGAAAACACATCATTCAGCTTAATACCCTACTTTGCGTTTTGCTGTGAACTGAAAGGAAAGAAAGAAAAAATGTTTTTAACTGAAAGTCTTTTTTTTATTGTAAAGCTAGTGAATGGACTACATTTTTTGTGTTTGTCCGTTTTCTGCATAAACATAAAGATCAGATGGTTTACCGACTGTGGAGCATGCGACATTAGGGAGAAGCCCATGAGAGAAGCATTCGTTTTCTAAATTCAAACCACACACTTGCAAACATTGCCCTTGCGCTTTATTAATAGTCATACCCTAACGCAAGGCGTCTTGAAAATTGAAGTCATTTGATATCTGTCGATTCGTGGAAGTAGTACGTCTTCACGTTTATGAGGTCCAATGAGAACTGTTGCTTCAATTAGATTATTCATTAATTTTTTAACTAATAATCGTGTAACAATGCATAATTATGGCTGATTGATGTTTCGGAGTAATATAATTGGCACTCCAATTTTCAAATTTAGAATGAGTGGTGGTAATCGAGTAAATTAAGAAATTCCTTTGGAAAATTCACTACTTCACTTTGGTCCATCACGGAGTCAATGGTGCCACTGTTTCACCTGCGATTCTGTTTAGAATGATGATGTTCATATCGAGTAAGTCGACATTTTTAGCCGCTAGAATGGCTCTTCCGCTTAACCATGAATGAATTTGATAATTTGTTTCGATGCTTTGTAATACCTTGTCTACTAATTCTTCTTTTGAATGTACAATGTTGCAGAAATTAGATGGGAAGGTGATTTTTCCTGCTGCTGGATTTGTAGGTGCAGGACCGTTACCGACTTCGAGTAATTGTCTTGAAAATGTGGCAGCAGTTCGATCGTTTTGAAATTGAACTCTCATATTCGTTGTTAAACGATATTTTTTTACTGTGTTCCAAAGAGTTGAATATTTCAAGCAGGCATGCAATTCATCAAGCTGATATTGAGCGAGGTATCACTGAAAGCGTTTGCTTGAAGTCACCGGATAGCAACACCAATATGCTCCACCAAATGGAGCAAGTCTTTCAATGGATGGTCTAATGCTTCCAATGACTTCTTGTGAGCCACTCATTCCATACAATGATTTTGCACGCCAGAAGAACCGTTTCTGTGGGAACTTCGGAATAGAGGTACTTATAAGGAGTTGTGAAAGAGGTTCAGAGAGCGGGCCACCATCGCAACGCGTCTACGTCTCTCTATTTCTGCCAACCCCGCGAAACGCTCGGAATTTTCCGTTTCCATGGGAATTTCGGAGTAAAAAGTATATATAAACACTCTTATATAGAAATGCAACGTTGTGTAAAAATTTCAAGTCAATCCGTCGACTACTTTTCGAGTTTTGCGGCCACAAACACACGGATGCTGAATTTTTATATATATAGATTTTATTTTATTTTTGGTTTTCAATTTCATTTGCGTTTTTTTTTCCTGAGGTGAGAATCGCAAATGAAAACATGTGTTCTCACGGTTTCTGAAAGTAAATGATTGGCGCAAGTCTCTCGTTCCAGAGAGTGAAAAATGCAAAATAAATTTTAAAAAAGAAAATAAAATTGAAGATAGTTTCTACATTACCATTCGTATTTTAAGGGCTCTGCTCTCGCTTAGCTGCATTTACTGATCGGCCCCAGCTTCCTTTACTCTGAAGTGCGTCTAAGAAAGAAAAAAAAGAAAATAAATTTAAAAAAGAAAAAAAGTAAACTGGGAAAGTTCTAAGGAAGGAAATAATTCCACCAAAATCTAGTATTTATGCAAGGCTTCCAAAAACCTTCTCTGGTGAAAAGCGTCGCAACCATTCAGAAGTATATAGAAGTCTACTCCATCTTCTTTCTTTTTTACTATCTCTTACAGCAGCAGTATTGCGATTTTGTTAAAATTTCTATATCGATTTTTTTTACCGGATATACACTTTTTGAGGTAATCTGAAGCCGAAAAGTTTTATAACTGACAAATGGAAAATTGTAGAACATTCAAGTGTTGAATGTTTGACAGTTTAAATACTCTAAGCATGAGACCTGACAATAAGATTTTGAACAAAATCGGTCAACCGGAAGTAATAACAGTTTACCACGTGAAATTCTTCTTGGTTTTTCGAGGTTTTTCTTTTTTTTGTCCGTAAACGTCGGTCCCCTTCGATTTTCTTTAAACTAGAAATATTAGATTAGATTAGAACCAATCATGCAGGGGGGGACTCAAACGCAGGCACTACAGCCTCCCATTGAGGCTTATTGTGCCAACCCCTCGAAACCTAGTAGAGGAAGCCCCCTCTCTTCATGAGGTCCAGAACCTTCCCCACCAGTCCTTCTTGGAGTACGATTTCCTCCGGGCTCAACGTGCCGAAGATCTCTTACCACAATCTGCCGATTGCAACGCAATCAAACAGCAGGTGAGAGGCCGTCTCCTCCTCCTCTTCCTCCTGACACAGTTTGCACAAGGGCTCTAAATCCACCAATCCCGCCTTGGGCAGATGTTTCTTGAACCTACCATGCCCAGTAAACAGGCCCGTTATCAAAGAAATCTGACACCTGCTTAGACCCAGGTTGTCTCTGGTTCTTCTTCTACACTGGCATGACCATTTTGCCGTGTTTTGCCCCAGTACTTAGCCGCCAGTGACGATTATGCTATCTCCGAGTCCATTCTGTCAGAGACGCCCTCGCCATAATTTTTGGCTATTCCCAGAACAAGTTCCGGCCCACAGAAGGGAGTATTCCACTGGTTATTATAAGTTGGTCGGCTATTTTGTTACCTTTAATCCCCTTATGCCCCGGGCACCAAACTAGAAATATTAACTATACATATAAACAGTTACAACTTTTAACTACAACATTTCTGCGGGAAAATTTATTTAATTGGGGGGTTTTCTACGGGAAGGAAAGGGGTTTATGTTTTCCTCTAAAGTGTTTAATTTCATTTTATTATATCTTTCTATCTATCTAATTTTCTGATAATTACTAAAATTTATTACTGAAGATAGTAAAACTAGAAAAATGTATTACTAAAAATCTATTACTGAGGATAGTATAATTTAGAAAAAACGCTTAAGAAATATTATAAATAGTTTACTAATAAAATACTTAAAATATTAATAAATACGAGTATAATAAAAACAATTAATTGGAACAGTCATGAATAAATTTATATAATATATACGTAGACAAAATAAAATAATATTTCAATATATGTACATATTAAATAAAAGCCTACATCATTTATCTATTTACTGATAATATACAATATTTTAATCTAAAATAAATAAAATACAGTCCACCAAGCACGTAATAAGCCGACAATAAATTTATATATGTGCGCCTATCCATATATTTATTGCTTATGTATGTATTTGAATTATAATTATTTAGGATTTTCCCAAATGTTAAACAGTGCGTAAAATAACTTCAATTTTATTTAACACATGAACAAATTCTGCAAAATTATTAAATACGTCAGACATATATATGTACATAATTATGAAAAACAAAAATAATTATTATTTTAGTACATAATATGGAGAAATTGTATTTAATTGCAAGCAATTAGAGTTAAAAAAAAAAAAAAAAAATGTATATAATGTGAACCTTCACATACTTTCTCCTGATGAAGTGCTCAAGTAATCAATATGATAAATTTTCTTCAAACTTGGGACATGTATCATTCTTTTAATTTTTTTAAATCAAAGATATTAGAACTGGATGCCTTAAGTCCATGGATTTCCCAAAACATCCTTCCTAAAAAGAATTCTCTTCCAACCGTACTTTACAGGTCCATTATGTAATGTTTTGGTGTGATGATGTGTAGTTGGTTGCACGAGCGGTCTTGTATAAAGGCATGTAAGTATGTTTCAGGAAAATATAGAAGTATAAGAATAATTAAGAACAGCACCACTGATTTATAAACAATTATATTATCTCTTAGTAAATTTAAGCATATTACAATATCACACTGTATCTTAATAAAATAACGTTTATCTAGAATAAAGGCAAATATCTATCATTGGCACTGAGCGATTCCTGAAGTGTCCTGTTTGAAGGCTGAAGTGAGACTGTCTTTTTTGAACTGAACTATTTGAAAGCTGATGGCTCTCTCTATTCTTTGGAATTGCTCTCTCTCTAGCGGGGGAATTTTCTTGTACGAAGATTTACCCTACCTAATGGGATTTTGTGCCTTTGTTTTTCTATTTGGTATGATCCCAATTTACAGTACCTGACACTAAAATACACTCTTTTTGAAGTTAAATTCACAGTCTAATATATTAACAAAATTAGATAAATTATTTTTAAAAACTATTATTTTTCATTTCGTACTTCCACTACAATTAGAACAGAGTTGCTTACCTGAACATCATTTCATTGTAAACCTACTCGTCTTATTAAAACCTCCTTTCTCAAAACATTACTGTTTTGTGTACAATTAAAGAAATAGCCTAACGTTCAGCGCTCCCAGAACCCCGCAAAAAATTAATTTGTCCGAAATAAAAGTTTTAAATAAATTTGGTTTATGGTTCCTTATGTTGTGTAGTTAGTATTTTAAAACTATTCCATAAAATCGCATTTCCAATTTTTTCTTGAAATTTTGGAAATTTTTGCAAAACTTTTAAGGAAAACTGGGTGAAACAATCATACGACTTTCCTGAAGTCTCAGGAATTTGTTTGGGATTCACCTGGAGTTTTTTTTTATGTTACTGTTACTAGTCAGTCTCCAGATGATGTGGAAGCGTAGACATCTGTCTTGAGGATGATGACTTTATAAAGTAAGAGTTATGTTTTGTTTAATCATTTTTTAGTCGTATGAGGGTAACGGGTAGCAAGTAGTCTTTTATAGTCCTTTTTCCAGAATTCACTTTGTCCTTCCTGTACGTGGGTTGAGAAGTTTAAATTTGTTGTCCAGAATTATGCCGAAGTATTTGACATTGTTGGTCCATGAGATCAAAGTATTGTTGTATTTAATTTCTTTAAGTCTGTTATGGTGGTTGGTTCCGCAGACTGGAAAGCATCAGAGACATTTTCCATGGTAGCCTGCTTCATTTTATGGTCATCGACCGGTTTCGGGCGTTCGCCCAACTTCAGGATGCGTTTTTCAGACAGTTGACAACACAGACTTGCACAGAGCAAATTCAGTTTACACACTCCACAAAATGAAGCAGGCTACCACGGAAAATGTCTCTGATGTTTAATTTGTCTGTTGATTGAAGCTCTACGTTTAGTAAATATTAGGGCATTAGTTTTGTCTTGTTTCTTCTTTTTTATTTTACATTTTGTACAGTATATTGTCAGTTTGTCTATTGCAGATATAGATGTATAATAATAATAATAATACTTTATTCAAAATTATATACAAATATAATACACATATTTACATAGGAGTGCCAGAATTTGTAAAATATATTGATTTGTTTGTATTAGTTGAAATTAGGGAAAAGATATAAATAAAAAAAACCTAGCATTTATATACATAATGTTTAAATTAAGGAGTGTTTAACCCTCCTATGTCTGCAATCACAGCTCAAGTCATAGTCCCCTATCTGTCTGCACAGGGTATTGTGCTTCACACATGCTAAAGAATTTAAGGCGACCTATCTAATGTGGTGTTCAATATAGTCCATTTTCTTGTGTAGGTGGAGATCAGTAATACGGATATAGCGAGGGAGATGGATGTCACCAATCTTAGGGATTTGTTTTGTATTATTTGTAGCGAAGCGATGTTGGATCGACAGGTCAGGCTCTAAGAAGGGCAAGCATATATATATATAGTAGCAGAGGACTTACTACCACCTTGTAGAGGAGAAGCTTATACTCTGGCGAGAGTTTAGAATCCCGACAGAGCATTGGGAATAACATACAGATAGCTACTTTGCCCCTATTGACTCTATCCTTTATGTGTGAGGCAAAAGTCAGCTTCCTATCAATATAGATAGGTGTACAAGGCAACATCATCCGCATATATGGCTAAGTTGTGGAGATTTGGGAAAAGGATTAATGTAGGTGATGAATAGGATGGGATCCAGAATAGAACCTTGAGGAACGTCTGCTGCTATTGAGGTGTTTACAAAATATTTACTGGATATGGATGCCTGAATCGTCCTCAAAGTGAATATGGCGTACACAAGTTGAATCTCTTCCGCTTTCAAGAACCTAACCAAAGATTAAAGAGTTCTAAAAACATTAGATTTTTTTCTGCCGGACCATATTTTACGTATATTGGGGGGGGGGGGCAAAATTTTACGTAAAACTAGCCTAAAACTATTTCACTCAGTACTTCCTCAAAGGTCATGGCCAAATTTATTGACGCACCCAAGTTGGAATGTAATAACACGTTCTGTTTTCCCTATATACACATGCTTTTTCCTGCCAATTGTACCTTACGGCCAATGAAATACATCTCTAAAGGTGGAGGCCAGTTCGAGCAAGATCTGTAATTAATGAGGAGTAAAATTTATAATAAAATAGTACTTTTCTTCTTATTCAATCAAAAACTGTTATAATATCATTTTGAAATTTCTTATAGGAATCATGTTTTCATTCATAAATTGTAAAATATCGCTCAAAGAAAAAAAACCGTTCAAGTAAATTTTTCTTAACAAAAAAAAAAGAGGAATCTATTTCTTAAATAAAAACCACACCTCCCCATTTGAAAAATGATTTTGGTGCCTGTATGTCGCTTCTCGAAGCACCAAAACAAATTTGCAAATTAAATTTGGATTTCTAACAAAAAACTATGGGGACACGTATTTTTTAGTTGTTTTTTTTTCTAACTATCTTAGTTTCCCAGAAAAAGTCGTTATCCATATATCTTGGGACACCCTGTATATTGTCATTGAAACCTAGTTGACTCTAATAAAGATAGCAAAGAAAGCTTTTAAAATGTCAAGTATCGTCATAAGTTGAGTTCACAACACAATAAATGTATTTAGAACATTATGCGTTTTAGTCTAAGAAGTAGGTTGCGTGGGTAATTTCAGAAAGTACATATAAAGAAAAAACATGTCATTAAAGTGAACTTTATTCTATTTATGTTTGTGTGGACCTTTTATCTAGTAATTGTTTCATGCCACATCAGTCGTTTTCATTTAATTACTGAGTGTCCAGTGAAATAAAAAACTATGGTTCTTAATAAAGAACCTCTTAGATATTTGGTGTTCTACGATTTTAAAGTAGCAACCAACTCTGGCGGCAACATGCATTTGTTTAGATGGTTTGATAAATTTAAAAGAATTCATGATTCTCTCATTGATCATCAGCGCAGTGTGAAAATCCATCAGCAGCAGTTTATCTGATTGTTGGCCACTGTGGGCATCCTTCCAATGATATTTGTAACTGTAATCGCCTTATTATATAGTGATTTTTACGTATTTGCGATGATAGAGGGATAAAAAAAAAGCTTCAGAATTGTAAAATATTGAAGTCAAAAAAAAACAGAATTGCCGTTTCTAATTTTTCCCTAATTTTATTTATTTATTGATCAGCAAGTAATAATTTTAATACTTCACGCTAATTCTGTGGAAAGTACATACGATTGTCAGTCAATGAATAATGGCGACCAAGTAAATTAAAGTGAGTTTCTTGATTCAGTTAAAAAAAAAAAAATGAATAAATTCTATAGCAAACCATACAGTGCTAAGTATTATACGAATTTTTATCAAGAAAAACAAACTTTTTATAATCAATAACCATTGTGATAGATGAAAGACAACAAATTTAAAAAAAAAAAAAAAAAATTATTAAATTAGGTATGTATAGAAAATTACCCATGGAAGCCATGGCTAGAAATCCTATAAAATGTCATCCCTTGAATTAAACATATTTTTCCACCCAAAAACTTTAAAAAAAAAAAAAAGTTCAAGACATTTTTTTATTATTCTTTTTCTCTCCCTATCGGGAATTGTTTTCGTGTCAATTTTGATATCGAGTGTTCACCGGCTATTCCGTTTTCCCTGGTCCCAAAACGTGGTTTTTATGTGTCATGTCTGTATGTGTGTGTGTGTGTGGTGTGTGTGTGTGTGTGTGTCTGTGTGTGTGTATGTATGTGAACAGCATAGCTCAAAAACGAAAAAATCGTAGAAAGTTCAAACTTGATATTACGTTTAGGTATCACCATGGGATCTGACGGTGCGTTATGTGTCAATATTCCTCAACCGGAAGTACCACTTTACTAGTTGTTTTTTTTACGTTTTTGCAATTTTCTCAAAAATGGCTCCGAAGATTTTCTTTAAACTTGCTATATCAACTACACATACAAAGAGCTACAACTTTTATTTGAAACATTTCTCCAGGAAAATTCATTTAAGGGCACTTCTGGGGGAGGGGTGGGGTTATTTTTCTCTAAAGTGCTATCACAGTTGATTATACAATTGTATCATCCAAACAAAATTAATTAGAAATAAATACATGGCCAAAATTCCGAGTTTCAAGAAAATTAGTAAACCGGAAGTGCGCTTTGACTGAACAATTTTTTCAGTTTTCGACGAATCTTATTAAATTTGGTACATAAACTATAAAAGCTGTCAATTATAATTTGGAGAACTGGAGTAAGAGAAAGTTGTGTGAGTGTTTCACACCAGATTTTTTTTTTTTATGTAATTGTTCAAATAGTTCAAATAATTAATTGCAATCATTGATCAAAATAAGAAAATGTTTTTGTTTATTTTATTGTAATTCTTCTATATGCCGAGAGATAGCATCCCAGTCCAGTTTTTATTTCCTACGCATTATTACCTTCATTAGTGGTTATTTTATTAACAGCTGTTTTTTAGAGGTCTTTTATTATTATTAATCATTATATTTTAAAGTAAATAAAAAGTTTTGTTATAATTTTTGTTTTCCGTGTGATTCCAATACAAATATTTCTATACAGTTAATAAGTTCAACTAAAGCAACTAGGGAAAGTACCTATATCTTAAAGAAATTGCATTCGACTTTCACTAGTGGTTCCACCTTTAAGAGCACAACACTTGTCAGACTACTTGTGTTAATATCTGTTGATATTTTATTTTATTATTATTATTTATATACAGAACGAACACTTTCTACTAGTTAACACGTATATAGAAGAGAGGCTAAGAGAGAGAGAGAGAGAGAGAGAAAAAAAGTAACTATGTCAAGTTATTTATGTTAATTTACTATTTGCAATTTAATTGTAATTATTGTTACAAATGATGCAATAAATTTTATAATAATAATTATACTCACCATTAAATAATTCTTATGAGCATTTTAGAAAACGCTTTTACTAATATAAATGAAGAAACTTTATTTATTAAAATCTTATTTCAAATTTAAATAATTTTTTTTTCGTTTTGTTTAATCTAAGAAGGAAAAAAGAGAGGGATGGAAAACATCCATCCATGCCTTCTAGTCTTATGGTGTTTTTATAAAATGCTGGCCAAAAGTATTGCATAAAATTTCAAAATATTATAAAAGTTGTTGATGGATTCTTCTAATCCCAAGGAAAAAAAAAAATCTGGTGTGAAACACTCACACAACTTTCTCTTACTCCAGTCCTCAAAATGATAATTGACAAATTTTATAGTTTGTGTACAAATTTAATGAAATTCGTCTGAAAAAACTGTTCAGTAAAAGCGCACTTCCGGTTTACTAATTTTCTTGAAACTCGGAATTTCAGCCATCTATTTATTTCTAACTAATTATGTTTGGATTATAGAATTGTATAATCAACTAGGATAGCACTTTGATGAAAATCTAACCCCACCCCTCCCCTAAAAGTGCCCTTTACAAGAATTTTCCCAGAGAAATGTTTTAGAAAAAAAGTTGTAGAATCTTTATGTTTAGGGTTGGTATATACAAGTTTACAAAAAAATCGTCAGAGCCATTTTTGAGAAAATCGCGAAAAGTGAAAAAAATCATTTGTAAGTGTTAAAACAAACGCAATTCCGGTTATCCGATTTTTTTTTCAACTCGGAATTTCAGCAACATATTTAATTCTAATTAACATTATTTAAATGACAGAATTGTCTAATAAACTGAAATAGCACTAGATGAAAACCTAACCCCACCTTTCCCCCAAAAGTGCCCTTCAATGCATTTTCCCGGAGAAATGTTTTAAATAGAAGTTGTAGCTCTTTGTATGTGTAGTTGATATACCATGTTTAAAGAAAATCGTCGGAGCCATTTATGAGAAAATCGCAAAAAAATAAAAAATTCAACTAGTAAAGTGGTACTTCCGGTTAAGGAATTTGGACAGATAACGCAGTGTCAGATACCACGGTGATACCTAAACGGAATATCAAGTTTCAACTTTCTACAGTTTTTCGTTTTTGAGCTATGCTGTTCACGTACATACATACATACTTACACACACACACAGACACACATACACACAGACCATTCGCTAAAAACCACTTTTTTGGACTCAGGGGACCTCAAAACGGATATTTCCGGTGAATACTCGATATCGAAAATTTGGCACGATTACAATACTTCCTCTTACTAGGAGTAAGAGAAAGTAATAAGAACAACTACTAAAAATTAAAAAAAAAACCCGGATTTATTACACAGAATAAAAAATAAAGCTCAAACAAAAATCTGTAAAATTCAAAATTAAAATGGTTCTTATTTATTATCACTTCTTCATTTTTTTTTCACAGTATTTAGTGATCAGAGACATTTTCCGTGGAAGCCTGCTTCATTTTGTGGTCATCGACCGGTTTCGGGCGTTCGCCCATCTTCAGGATGCGCTTTTCAGACAGTGTGCCGACACAGACTCGTACAGGAGTGTGAAACTAAGTCTCTGTACGAGTCTGTGTTGGCACACTGTCTGAAAAGTGCATCCTGAAGATGGGCGAACGCCCGAAACCGGTCGATGACCACAAAGTGAAGCAGGCTTCCACGGAAAATGTCTCTGATGCTTTCCAGCTCTGCGGAACCAACCACCACAACAAGTATTTAGTGATACCTCCTCTTGCTCTGATAACTGCAGCAAGCCTCCCTGGTATTGAAGAGATTATATTTTGGATAACCTCTTGAGAAATCTCATTCCATTCTTCAATAACTGCTGTACGTAGCTCCCTGAGAGTGATAGGGGCAATCAGGCGAAGTCTCAGCCATCTTCCAATTGTGTCCCAAAGGTGTTCTATTTGGATTTAGGTCTGGACTTCTCGTTGGAGCAACTAAACGTCGAATCCCAACATCATACAGGTGCTCGAGGACAACTGGAGCCGTATGAATCTGACATTGTCCTCACCATCAATCACCGACTCTTTCAGAAATTAGCACAACATATCACTGAAGAACTTCTTCAAGGTACTTCCGGACATTTAGCGTCCCATTTTCCACGATATGTAAGTCTGCACGTCCGTCAAAAAACTTATGCCTCCCCAAATCATAACACCGCCTCCACCAAAAGCCACTCTTGGAGAAATGTTAGCCTCTGCATATCTCTCACCTTGATGCCTCCAAACTCTCATCCTTCCATCTGGAGAGTGTAGGGCAAATCTCGACTCATCTGTGAATAAAACACGTCTCCAATCGTCTGTTGTCCAATTGACATGTTCTCGTGAATATTGCAGTCTGGCAACTCTACTCTCTGCTCTGGTGAGAAGAGGGCCAGTAGCGGGTATCCTGGAAGCCAATTTTGCTTCTTTTAACCTTCTTCTGACTGTCCTACTTGAAATATGGACATCACGGACATCAGCGATCAAGTGACGTACTTGATTGATAGTGACAAACCTGTTCCATAAGATATTCAGCTGAATGGGTTGTACTTCTAGGGCGGCCCGTAACTTGCCGTCGGGAGTAGCACCAGTCTCCCTATGGCGTGCTAAAATTCTTTAGACAGTGGATTGGCTCATTCCTAGACTCTGAGCAATTTTTGCTTGATTTAGCCATTCCTCATGTAATGTGACCACACTTATTGCAATTTCTTCCGAATAACTGCCATGAAGAGGCATGTTAAGAACGAAAAAGCGGAATAAAAAGAACTGATAAGAAAAAAACTTAACAAAAATGTGTAGGAGAAAGAAATTACCACAAACAGTGCAAGTAAAGAACTGGAATTATTATTGTATTTTCAAGAGTTCAAGGAATTAGTCACTTAAAAACATAAACAAATGGTTCGGTTTCTTATTTCTCTTTGGTTCAGAGTTCATTTACAACGATTGTATATAAAAAAAAATACAGTAATAGACTGTAACTTCAAATTACATCATTTTAAAATTTTATGCAATAATTTTGTCCAGCAGTTTATTTAAAAAAAAATTATATATTTTTTCAAAAATTGAAATTATTGGCTGTTTCTAGGAAAACACTCTCCTTCATAGCTGCTTTGTTTAAAAGAATAAAAATCTGGTGTGAAACACTCACACAACTTTCTCTTACTCCAGTTCTTCAAATTATGATTGACAGCTTTTATAGTTTGTGCACCAAATTTAATGAGATTCGTCGAAAATTGAAAAAAACTGTTGAGTAAAAGCGCACTCCCGGTTTACTAATTTTCTTGAAACTCGGAATTTTGGCCAACTATTTATTTCTAATTAATTTTGTTTGGATGATAGAATTGTATAATCAACTGTGATAGCACTTATAGAGAAAAATATAATCTCACCCTTCCATTAAAAGTGGCCTTAAATAAATTTTTCCAGAGAAATGTTTAAAATAAAAGTTGTAGATCATTGTATGTTTAGTTTATATACCAAGTTTCAAGAAAATCGTTGGAGCCATTTTTGAGAAAATTGCGAAAAAGAGAAAAACTCATTTAGTAAAGTGGTAAAGTAAACGCACTTCCGGTTATCCAATTTTCTTCAAACTTGGAATTTCAACAACATATTTAATTCTAATCAACATTATTTAGATGACAGAATTATCTAATAAACTGAAATAGCATTTTAGATGAAAATCTAACCCCACCCCTCCCCAAAAAGTGCCCTTAAATGCATTTTCCCGGAGAAATGTTTCAAATAAAAGTTGTAGCTCTTTGTATGTGTGGTTGATATAGTAAGTTTAAAGAAAATCGTCGGAGCCTTTTTTGAGAAAATCGCAAAAAAAGTAAAAAATCCAACTAGTAAAGTGGTACTTTCGGTTGAGGAATTACGACAGATAACGTACAGTCAGATCCCATGGTAGACCGCTAAACGGAATATCAAGTTTCAACTTTCTAAGATTTTTCGTTTTTGAGCTATGCTGTTCACATACATACATACACACAGACCATTTGCTAAAAACCACTTTTTTGGGCTTAGGGGACCTCAAAACGGATATTTCCGGTGAAAACTCGATATCGAAAATTTGACACGATTACAATACTTCCTCTTACTAGGAGTAAAAGAAAGTAAAAACAAACTTATAAACCATTTTACGAAAAACTAGTCACTTGTGAAAAGGTAATAGCCATTTTTTCATTCAAGTCCATGAGTAAAGCTTTACCTTTCAAAAATTGCAATTGTTATATTATAAAAAAAAAAATTATACAAAATTTCCAGTAAATCAAAAAATCATTCTGAATATTTTTGCTGAGAAATATTTTACAGAGAAAACAGATATAATTATTTCAATTTGCATATTATGCGATTTTCTCAACAAAAAAAAAAAGAATGGCCTAATTATTTTTCTATGACACACATAAATAACTTTATCACTTTCAACTGAAACAATTTGTTAGGAAAATTTACATTTTGTATGAAGTTCTGGGGGTAGCAATAATGAATGTTAAGCTTTCCATTAAAGTGCCCCATCAATACAATAATGGTTCTACCACATAAAATGGTTTGGGGTTGGGTACATTAAGTGCTAAAATTCTAAATTTTAAAGCAAAATCGTTTAAACTACAATTGAAAATATACTTATAATATACTTATAAAATAGCAATGAGATGTTTGTACGGTGGCCCGAGAAGTTTTTAAAGAAAAAAAAAATTATTTTTTGCTCTACATTTCGGGTACCATTGGTGTGCCCTTCTTCAGGAGCTCTGTAAAAATTTATTGAAGAAAATACATTATTGTACAATTATAGTAGATATGAAAAGTTCATAGATTTATAAAAAAAAAAAAAAAAAGAAAAATTTAAATTAAAGAAATATTAACAGAAGAAATTATAAAACAGAAGTGATAGTAAATTAAATAAAATGATATTGACAATAAGATAAAATAAGACAGATGAAGATATCTTTAGGCTAGGAGAGGAGTGAACGTTGAGAACGTTGAGACTGAAATGAAGAGAGAGTATTTTTTTTAAATTTAAGAAACTGCTAAAAGGTGGGAGGGATAAGAAAAATGTTTGTAATGAGGAGCGGCAATTTCAAATTTGGAAGAACAAATTACTGGCGAGTATCTTTTGTTTTTTAGCGTTAGAAAAATATTGTTGTAAGTTAAAGTTATGATTTCTTTGTCTTTTTTTTAAAATTGATAGAATTCGGATGAAGATGAATTTGTAAGGATTCGGATAGAAGACGTTTTGAATGGTTGGAGTAAGTGGTTAAAATGGAAGGGTTATTGAAATCGATGGCATGATTGAAAGTCTAGAACATGTTTGAAGTGAGAGCAGTGCTGTCAATTTTTTTTGTTAATAATGACTAGTTCGTGTTGTCCGGAGTCTTTTTTTTGTAAAAACTGTTTGGATACACCTATGTAGCAAGCGTTGCAGTTGGGTTGTAATACATTGAAGTTTGTATACCGTATGTGTTTTGTTAGATTTTTCAATAAGTTGTCTTTAATTTTTGAGAAGATTAAATTTAGTTTGTTGGTGGGAGAGAAGACTGTTCGGAGGTTGGGGATAAAGTTTTTGAGGATGTTATTGATTCTATTGTGAATAGGACGAATGAAGGTGAACGAGTGGTAAATGGGAGTTTCAGTATTCAATTTGAATACCATTTTACTTATAAATAGGTTTATAAGGTTTTTTTTTTTTGGAATTGAACAAGGTATAGTAAGTGCATATTTATATAAACCTGTCAATTATATTTGAAACCTTTTTGCGCAAAAAAAAAAAAACAATGGAGCTCTGGGAAATCTACAAATTTTTAAATTTAAACAGCTGTTATAATAAGCTATGTCAGGAGTTGTGAACAGAGAGCGCTGTCAATTAAACATAATCCCCCCACTACCACCACTTTTATAATAAATGTTAGTAAACAATGAACATTTATTTATTAGAATATTTATAATAGTTGCAGGAAGGGAAATCAATTGATCAATTACAACAATACGGATCCCTCTTTCAGCATTTAAAATAATAATAATAATATTTGAATATTCATTAAATTTAAATAAAAAAAAACTACAATTTCAATATATAAGTTAATTATTGCAGTTAATCAAAATGTTTTAAATTTTTAATGGGGGGGAAAAAATTCAAAACAATCCAAATGTTAATTAGTGGGTCAAAAAAAATTATTGAATAAATTCATGTTGTAAAAATTGCTTAATTTGTTTCCCCCTTATTGTATGGTAAAATAATCTTATTTAATTTAAATTAACCTTTCTGATTTTACAAGACGCATGTAATTTAATTAACTAATTCCCTTTTAATAGAATTCTCTAGTTATTCAAATAACCTAATTTAACACATTTCATAACAATTTTCTTTTAGTTACTGAATTACTTATATTGTGGTAGGTACAAAAAAAAACGTAAAAACTTATTTCAAACAGTTCAAATAATTTCTCCAGTCAAATGACCAATTTTCATTTAAACATGGAATTTGGGTAGCGTAAGGCCAAAACTAACGGCAATGGTGTTGTGCTAAAGTTAAAAATGGCATTTTTACTCAGTTGCCCTGACTTAATTATAGAGATACAATTAATGATACAATTATTATAAGTATGTGAAGTGATCACTTTGTATAGTCCAGCCATAACATTGAAAAAAAGACATTAAAATTTGAAATCTAACCTGATTCACAGATTCTTTAGAAAATACCTACAATAATTTTTTTTTTTTAGGACACTTGTTTTAAAAAATAGTGACAGATTTTATATCTGTGCAGGTGGCATTCCAAGTTTAAGACAAAACGTTGTAGCCGTTTTTGAGAAAGTTCAAAAACCAATGAAGTATCTATCACTTTCGGTTAACCAATTTTCTCTAGGTTTTTTTTAAATTTAGGTATATATTTAGTGTACGTTCATATTATCTGGGCAACTGAACAATCTAGCAATACCATTGCTGTTTTTTTCCAGAAAAATGTTAATAAGAAAAATGTTTCAAAATAAAAGTGATAGACGGTTATATGTGTCATACTCTCATTCTGGACGTGTGTCTATTCGTGGACAGAATATATCAAAAAAGAAAAAAAATCCAGGAAGCACAAGAAACATACCGTGGAATATGATTTCAACCGAAACTGTGTCTCCCCTGAATGATTCTTTTTAGTTGGGAAACTGTTTGCAGAACATGTTCCTCGTCACCAGAGGTTTAAAAAAAGAATTGCTGAGCTTCTCATCGAAAGAAGATATATCTGCTTCAATACGGATAGTTCATGCAGATTTGCCGACTTTATTGCCTTTAGTGAGGACAAAGATTCTTTGAAAACCATCCTTTGAGTACAGTTTCGTTGAGTTCAACTAAAATCTGTTTTTGCAGGATGCAGTGCACTTCTACACTACGTTAGTACGGTCCTGGTGAATAAAAGGTTTTGCCCTAATTATTCAACCTGGGATATCTTAAAAAAAGAGAACCTCCTGTTCACATCTATATATATATATATATAAATTCAGGATTCGTATGTTTGTGGCCACAAAACTAGAAAAGTAGTCGATAGATTGACTTGAAATTGTTACACAACATTGCATTTCTATTTAAGAGTGTTTATATATACTTTTTACTCTGAAGTTCCAACGGAAACGGGAAATTCCGAGCGTTTCGCGAGGTTGGCAGAAATAGACAGACGCAGACGCGTTGCGATCGTGGCGCACTCACTAAACCTCTTTCTCAACTACTTATAAGTACCTCTCATCGCCACCGGTCTCGAAGTACCTCACACCAGTCTCGCGCAGTATTAGCAGACAAGGTATTCCAAAGCATCGAAACAAATTATCAAAATCACGCATAGTTAAGCGGAAGAGCCATTCCGCTAAAAATGTCGATGTACTCGATATGAACGACTCATTCTAAACAGAATCACAGCTGAAACAGTGACACACAAATCCATTGACACTTCGTGATGGACCAAAATGAAGTTGTGAAATTTCCAACGGAATTTCTTAATTCACTCGATGTTCCTAGATTATTGCCACACATTCTAAATTTGAAAATTGGAGTGCCAATTATATTACTCCGAAACATCAATCAGCCAAAGTTATGCAATGGTACACGACAGTAGTTAAATAATTGAAGAAAAATCTAATAGAAGCAACAATTATCACTGGACCTCATAAAAGTGAAGACATACTACTTCCACATTACCAACTCATACCGACAGATGGCGTTCGAGTTCAAACGACTTCAATTTCCCAATACGCCTTGCGTTCGCTATGACTATCAATAAAGCACAAGGATAATCTTTGCAAGTGTGCAGTTTGAATTAAGAAAACGAATACGTCTCTCATGGAAATTATTTGTCGCATGCTCCAGAGTCGGTAAACCATCTGATCTTTATGTTTATGCAGAAAACGGACAAACAAAAAATATGATCCATTCACTAGCTTTACAATAAAAAAAGACTTTCAGTTAAAAACATTTTTTCTTTCTTTCCTTTCAGTGCACAGCAACGCAATGTACGGTATTAAATAGCAAGATGTGTTTTTTTGCTGAATCTATGTTAATTATAATACTACTATTTACTTCCCTAATAATTAAAATCAGACTGAGCCACAGCGAAGCGTGGTCGGGTTTACCTAATTATTATATACAAGTTAAAATAAATAAAGCATGTACCATAAAATAACATCCAACATATTAGTGATTTTTTTTTCTACCAGGTACAGACCCTTCTGGAAAATATGGAACAGTTGTTGGTTGGGGCCGGACATCTGAAGGTGGAAGTTTGGCCAGTATTGTCCAAGAGGTTAAAGTACCAATATTAACTTTACAACAATGTCGTGCCACCAAATATAGACCTAGTAGGATTACATCGAATATGATTTGTGCTGGACGAGGTGTACAAGATTCTTGTCAGGTATGTAGTATTTGCGTTATTTTTTTTTTCCCGCCTCTCAATTTTTGCGCAAAAGTTAGAAATTATAAAATTAATGATTGTAAACATTTATTGAAAAATTTTCTTCAAAGCAAATTTTGGGTAAATGTGAAGATCAGCATTACCAATGCAGTGTTCAGGTAACTAAATATTTGTTGTGGTGGTTGGTTCCGCAGAGCTGGAAAGCATCAGAGATATTTTCCGTGATAGACTGCTTCATTTTGTGGTCATCGACCGGTTTCGGGCGTTCGCCCATCTTCAGTATGCGTTTTTCAGACAGTGTGAACACAGACTTGCACAGAACAAATTTAGTTTACACACTCACACACTTGGATTACTTTTTCTAAAAACATTTCCATAATCAGAACATAAATATGAGAGAAAGTGCTTATATCATTATTTCTTTTCTTTTTTTTAATTTAAGGCGCGTCAACATCTATGGTCATGGCGCCCGGAGAGTGTGTAAACTAAATTTACTCTGTGCAAGTCTGTGTTGACACACTGTCTGAAAAACGCATCCTGAAGATGGGGCGAACGCCCGAAACCGGTCGATGACCACAAAATGAAGCAGGCTATCACGGAAAATGTCTCTGAAATTTTAAATATTGCATCATTTTCAGCCAACACAACGCTAAATACTTGTTTCCGGTTTTTAAGTTTATTTTGCAGTATTTCCCCGGCAGAAGAAGAGTTCTTGCGCAAAACCCAAATACTTTGGACTGAAAAAAACAAAAACTAAAAACAATAAAAATAAAAGCATGGTTTTTTCGAGAGCTTCACACTGCGCCTTTCGAGATCTTTCTCGAAACTTTGCAGTCTTGCGGTTGGAACTTATAATGATCGGATTACTGTTTTCTAAAAACATTTCTATCAATCAGAACATAAATATGAAGAAGTGCTTATATCATTATTTCTTTTTTCTTTTCTTTTTTTTAAATTTAAGGCGCGTCAACATCTATGGTCATGGCGCCCGGAGCCTTCTCAGTGCACTGCCGGGCTCCAAACAATGTTTTCTCGTTACAGACAACACTATCCATCACCGGATAGTGAGCTGTAGAGGCTGCTGGGAAGAAAAAAATCTAAGGATAGCACAGCTGGACACGAACCGCGATCCTCCTCGTGTGAGTCCGGTACGCTAACCACTTAGCTAGTCCCTTCCCTACTTACATCATTATTTTTTTTTTTTTTACTCCATCACCAACTCTTGGCATTTTAGCCATTTCGTTTTTAGCAACCCAATAAAGAGCTGCCCTTCTCTCAAGAGCGTCTTGTCAAGAATACAGTGATTGCTGCTAGTTCAAAAAACATACAAATATTTAAGTGGTGGCCATTGAGGGTACCATTCCCCACATAAGGGGCAATTGTTATTTCACAAAACCCCGATCCACCTAAGAAGATGTTCTGTTAGGTAATCATGATTATCTTGTATACTCTTATATTATTATTTTTTTTTTCAATAGAGAACAATGCATTAAATTGAAATTAACTTTTTACAAAAAGGTGGGATATTTCAAAAATATAGTCTATAACTCATTTAACTTTGAATTCACGTTATAGTTTTGCCTTGTAACATACTTGTTTCATGATTTTACTTTTGCAAATTAAAAATAAAATTAATATAAACACATTTTGTAAAAAAAAATACAGGAAACTTTCTAATAACTAAATATCAAATCTGAGAGAAAAAACAAATTATATATAGATAGATAGATAGATAGATTCTAACGGGGGAATTGGCTCTTCAGCCTACGCCACCGCGACACCTCAATCTATTGTGGCACCCCCCGAGTTGGAGACCGTCCCCCTATCCTGTCCTTAACCGGACTGTGGAATTGGAGGGGGGACTCCCAGGTGGTCAATCAGAGCACCTGCCATCAGAGCACCCTCTCGAGTCCTGCTTGCCTTAAAAGACTTAATAGGTCCGAGAGAGGGCCCTGGCTGAGGCTTGTCGGCACCAGCTTCTCTTTACCGAAGAGGCGGTACCTTAGCCAAACCAGCCCCTCGCACTGACATACCACATGCAGTGCCGTCTCCTCTTCCTCCTGACAAAACCTACATAGGCTATCCGTTGCCAGGCCCATGCGGTGCATGTGCTTATTTATCTACAATGGCCAGTGAGAACGCCAACTGCTATCCTTATGGCCACCCGGCCTAATTGGAGTAGTTCCGCAGTTAGCTTGGGCGAGTGGCTATGGATAAACGTTTTCGCCTGCCTCTGGCCTGGAGTTTTGACCCACCATTCCCTTGATCGGTCCTGCATCCATAGCTTAATGGATGCACTCCTGAGGCATCTTGAGACACCACAGAACGGCTCCGGCCCGATAAGTGCTCTCATTGAACCCTCCCGGGCCAGGCGGTCCGCCGCCTCATTGCCTCTGTAACCCGAGTGCCCAGGTACCCAAACCAGGAAGACCTTATTGTGGCTACTAATTTCCCTGAGTGCATCTAGGCAGTCCCACACCAGCCTTGAGCTGATCTCCCACGAGTCAATTGCCCGCAGAGCAGCCTGGCTATCCGAATAAATGACGACTCTGGAGTTATAAACTCCCCGTCTTCTTATTTCGGCGGCGCAGATAATAATCGCGACTAGCTCCGCCTGAAAGACCGTTCCCAGGCTCACCGAGATATTACATCTCAGATGAGCCCCGTACACGCCGGCTCCCACTTCATCTTCCATCTTGGACCCGTCCGTGTACCACATAGATTCGCCTGTAATTGGCGGCCCATTCTTCCATGCCCCTCTGTCTAATATCAAGACTTTGAAGGGTTTTTTGGAAGTCATACATAGGAGTCATTATGTCCGTAGGCAGGCCCAAAATTGATCCCATAGGTCTTGCCTGGGATAAATGGGCGCTTGTCCCTGTTGTAGTCGTGCCACAACCGCTCTTGCAACGCCTTGGACGTAAATGTGGAGTGGTGGAAGGTTTAGTAGGACCTCCAAGGCCGCAGTGGGGGTAGTCATCATAGCACCCGTCGTACTCAAGCAGGCCAGCCTTTGAATACTTCCGAGCGCTCCCGACCCCCCCATCTGCAAGGTCTTTGTCCACCACACCCCGTGGGTTACCATTGGTCTCACCACACAGGTGAATTATATATGTATTTTCCAATGATATGTAATTACTCCCTCTCCTATGGTAATTACTGTTGCTACTAACAAAGATGACAACCATTATATTACTTGGGCAAAACTAGTTTAATTGGTCCCAAATCGGAAATATATAAGTGGAAATTTGTTTTCTCTTCTAGCTAAATTTGACCAAGATGGTGAATAAATTCCAAGATGGATAAACAATGAAAAAGATGTTTTTTGGAGGGTTGCTGATCTTTACCTTAACCATAAATATTATTTTCTGTAACCTCTAAGGCAAATTAATAAAAATTAAAAAACATTAAATGAATGCCCAATTATTAATAGTATTCGAGATTATTTCTGGATTTTTTAATTACCTGAAATGAGTTAATAAAATTCTAAGGTCATATTAGACAGTTTACTTTCTATATACGCATAAACATTAACTAATAGCTGCCAAAATCCACACTGATTGATGCTATCAATTGGCATATTCTAATTAACAGTTTAAAAGCCCCAAATTTTTCTACGTATTTAAATTGGACACATTTATTCACCCGCATACAACGCTTATTTGTTAATTTTTTTTATATATATATTTTTTTTTTTAGATACGGGTGCTGTTGCTTAAGAATCGTGTTTGTTTTATAAATTTTATTTAATTTAAAACATTGTAATAAGGGAATTAATATAGGAATATAATTTCAAAGAAACCTCGATATGTTGTTTGATTTTATTTCCAGCAGATATTTGGGTTCCAAACATAGGTAGTCTTTTTTGTTAATTTATATTTAATTAGGTGCATCAATAATTTTACTGTTATGCGTAAAATAATGTCAAGGCTGCAACTAGTATTAAACCAAAAAGGAGATAAGAAGGATGATAATTTGGGAAATTGGATGGCTTAGATGAGACAACAGGATGTCAGTCAGAAGTGAGTCCCTAAGACAACACCATTGTAATCACAAGGATTTATTGTGACAGCCTCTCGATTTCAGAGCACATGAACTAATCTACAGCATGTCAAGGCTGGACCATGGTTCCAGCAAATAAAGGCGGGCACGGGTTTAGTGTTGTAGGTGCAGCAAGGTCGGCATAATAGCCCAAGATATGATCAGTGTCTTTTCCGACGCACAATAGTCGACACCTACTAGGGTCACCGAAAAACTTCGTGTCCTTTTTTTTTAGCCGACTGTGACATAGAAAGAGATCAATTGCCATTCTAATAGGTTGCACGGTTCTTCGTTGCTCCACAGCACGGATCTAATTACCTGGACATGCTGTGCAGAATGATAAAGGAGGCTGTGGAGAAAGGACTAAAGTATAGTACCTTTAAGCGACACTTTATTTCCCCTGATAAATTACGAGTTCAGTTCATGATTCAGTGTCAGATTCAGAAGGCAGATTACAATATGTGCAGTGTAATCAGATATGGAAAAAATTGAAAGAGGGGTAATACAGGGATCCGTTTTAGGGCCATTAATGTTCCTATTGTATTTTAATGATCTTCCGGAAACAATGCCAAGTAAGTGTATTTTATATGCTGATGATATCACGATAATAAGTAGAGGTGAGGATCTCCAAAGTTTACAAACTATTGTTGATCAGGATCTAGAAATAGTTAAAAAGTGGCTAATAATAAATAAATTGATCCTGAATGAAAGTAAGACAGTTAGCAAGGTTTTCTCATTAAATACAAAAGGTAATGAAGAGTTCACTAACTTTCTAGGTATAACTAGGTAAATTGACTCTAAGTTGACGTGGAAAAAGCATACAGAATGTCTGTCAGGTAAACTGTCCAAGGTAATATATCTGATAAGAAAGTTGAGAGATGAGGTAAGCTTGGATATACTCAAAACAGCTTACCATGGACTGTTTCATTCTCGATTTGCCTATGGAATTATACTGTGGGGAGCGTCATCAGGAGCGTACAGTATATTTAAATTACAGAAGAAGGCAATAAGAGTAATGTTGAGGAAGAATAATGAGGAGCACTGTAAGCCTCTCTTTAAAGATAATAAAATAATGACAGTTACCTGCCTTTTTATATATAAATGTCTGCGGTACATAAAATCAAAGGATGATCATCAAACACGCAGCTCAGTACATCATTACAACACGAGGCACAAACAAGACATAAACATAACATCCACTAGACTTGTTAAAACCGATCAAACACCCCATATTATTTCCAGTAAGATATTTAACCACCTTCCAATAGAAATTAGAGAGATGGTTATTAAATTGTTTAAAAGGTTAATAAAAAAAATACCTCCTAAAAAAGTGTGATTATGGTCTGGAGGAGTTTTACAGTGAAACATTGACAGTAGATCAATTTAGTGTAAAAACTGTTTGATTTTACACTGATCTTAAAAATGATTATTTGTTTGCATTGCTACAAGTGCTTTCTGTTGTTTGCACTTCATTGTAAATTGGTTTATTGGTTATTTTATAATATTGATTTGTTCTTCAAATAGTTCATAATTGACGACTTTAAACATTTATATAATGTACAAAAAGGAATTTAAATAAATAAATAATAATATAGGGGAAGGATTAGCTAAGTGGTTAGGGCGTTGGACTCCCACGCGGAGGTCCCGGGTTCGAGTCCAGTGCTACCCTTAGATTTTTTCTTCCTAGAAGCCTCTACAGCTCACTGTTCGGTGATGGACAGTGTTGCCTGTAACGGGAGAAGGCTCCGGGCGCTAATGGCCATAGATGTTGAAGCGCCTTAAATTTAAAATAATAATACTAATAAGAACAGAAATAAATTGTGAAACTTTGAGTGGCAATTGTAATTATTTATATCAAACATTAATTTTCTATTTATTTTTTTTTATTAAATTATTCCATAATTAAAAAAAACCAAATTTATTAATTTCAGGGAGACAGTGGAGGACCTTTATTAATCAGTGAAGGTGATAAATATAATATAGTCGGTAAGTAATTTATTTATTTATTTTTAAACAGCATATTTCATTAGCAATATTTGAAGCAAATTATATGGCTAGTTTTGTATTTAATGCTGAAACTGTTTTAACTAAAATTAAAAATAAAAAGCTCTAGAAAATAATATTTAAGAAAACTGATAATATCTAAAATTGGGGGAGACAATTACACGACTTTCGTCTTACTGCAATTACACACAATTACATAATTGACAATCTTTCTTCAATCAAACTTGGACATTTTATTTTATTATGTTAAAAGTTCTATCAGAAATATAAAAAGGTGAGCTATTTGTAGGACCTTGGCTCAGTCACTACAAAGCTACATTGTAGTCCAGAAGACAGTGCTAAAAAAATTTGAAATTTAATGCCAAAAATTGTGCAGAATCCCCTAAAAAAAAATACTTTTCTTAAAAATGTTCAAAAAAAAAAAAAATCTGGTGTGAAACACTCACACAACTTTCTCTTACTTCAGTTCTCAAAATTATAATTGACAAATTTAATGAAAGTCGTCGAAAACTGAAAAAAACTGTTCAGTAAAAGTGCACTTCCGGTTTACTAATTTCCTTGAAACTCTGAATTTTGGTCATCTATTTAAATACTAATTAATTTTCTTTCGATCATAGAATTTTATAATCAACTATGATAGCATGAGAGACATTTTCCGTGGTAGCCTGTTTCATTTTGTGGTCATCGTCCGGAACCAACCACCACAACAACTATGATAGCACTTTACAGAAAACCATAACCCCACCACTCTCCCCTAAAAGTGCCCTTAAATGAATTTTCTCAAAAAAAAAATGTTTTAAATAAAACTTGTACATCTTTGTATGTTTAGTTTATATACAAAGTTTCAAGAAAATCGTCGAAGCCATTTTTTTTTTAAAGAAAATTGCGAAAAAGTGAAAAAAAAAAAAATCATTTAGTAAAGTGGTAAAGTAGAACGCACTTCCGGTTATCCGATTTTTTTTTTTCAAACTCGGAATTTCAACAACATATTCAATTTTAATTAACATTATTTTAATGACAGAATTGTTTAATAAAACTGAAATAGCACTTTATTAGATGAAAAACTTAACCCCCTCCCCTTACCCATAACTGCCCTTAAATGAATTTTCCTAGAGAAATCTTTTAAATAAAAGTTGTAGCTCATTGTATGTGTAGTTGATATACCAAGTTTGAAGAAAATCGTCGGTGCTATTTTTGTGAAAAACGCAAAAAAGTAAAAAAACCAACGACTAGTAAAATGGTACTTCCGGTTGAGGAATTTTGACAGATAACACAAGCGGGTTGATCAGACGGTTTTTCGTTTTTGAGCTATACTGTTTAATGCACACACACATGCAGACTATGTGCTAAAAACCACTTTTTTGAACTCAGAGGACCTCAAAACGGATATTTCCGGTGAAAACTCGATATCGAAAATTTGACACGATTACAAATACTTCCTGTTACTAGGAGTAAAAGAAAGTAAAAAAATGTTACGTTATAAATGTGGAGTCAGCATTACAACTTTAATGAAAAACCTTATAATTTTTTTAGAGAAAATTGTAAAAAAAAATTGAAAACTTGTTCTAGACAGTCGTTCTTCCAGTAAACAGTTTTTGTTTCAAATTTGGAATTATACCACTATTATTATTATTATTTGTCTGTGGGGAGGGAAACTCTACGCTATCCAAAGCCTCACTGGGCCCATATAGCTACCCCAAGAAAAACAACAACAAGCCGGGTCTATAACAAAAATCCAGACCCGGATCTAATCCATCTAAGATTCACCGCAGTCCGAATAAATCGGACAATAACCTTAAGCGGAAATAGCCTAAGCTCTTCCACAGACATCCTATTCCGACCAAAGGTCCTGAACCTAATTTCCTCACAACCCAAGCAATCAGTCATAAGATGGATGGGTGTTTCCTCCTCTGTCTCACAGACTCTACAAAATGGATCCGGCATGAGCCCCTTTATGTAGAGATGTCTCCTTAAACCACAATGTCCAGTAAGAGATCCAACCAGATGCCTGAGAGCGCTCCGTGAAAAACACAGCAACGTCTCACTAATGGCCTTGTCCGGACCCCCGATGAGCATTTTGGACTGCCGAAAACCAACTGAGCTCATCCATAAGGATGAATGCTGTGAAGCTGTCCATGTCTGGAAGCCTGACAGACATGTGCCAGAAGACACGCCAACAGCAGGCTCGGGACCAGTGAAAGGAAGAGAGGCGCCTAATTTGGCAAACCTATCCACCTGCTCATTTCCAAAAAATTCCCATGTGACCTGGCACCCATACTAGAAGCACATCCTTCAGAGAAGAAAGCTCTCCCAGTCTTTTTGAACATTCTAACATCAACCTGGAAGTGAAGACGCATGAACTCAGCGCCTTCGCAATTATACCACTAAGTATTATTAAAATATATTAATATTATATTCCAATTCTTTAGTTTTTCTTGTTTTTTTTTCAGGTATAGTTTCTTGGGGTGTTGGTTGCGGCCGGCCTGGATATCCCGGTGTTTATACAAGAGTTACTAGCTATTTGAATTGGGTTAGAAGAAATGCTAAAGGTTCATGTGTATGTTTTAGCTAATCCATGGTTTCAACGAACGGAAAAAGGAACCCGGATTTTACTTTTAAAAAGATGTTTTGATGCGTTTGTTGCTTTAATAAAGCCAAAGAAATCTGTTAAACAAATAATAAATGAACTCTTAAGATTATGGCTTTCATTATCATTGTATAGCCACTTCTTCAGAGATAATTACGCCCAACAAACATCACTAAAATTTAATTTATTTTGTAATGATATTGCAGTCAACACTTTTTATCATACAGTGTATGTATATGAAAGCAATAATTTATTCAACAAAAATATAAAAATGTACATATTATTTAAGTAATTGTAATAAATATTTTAATAAAAAAGAGAAATATATAATATATTTAGCTGTGATCTATTTTTAAGTAATGGTAATGATAATAAAAAATGTATTAATTGTTTGAATAAAATTGAAATCATACCGGTCAACCTCTAATTCAATGATTGACTTTTAATTTTAAATATTTTTAAAATAATCATCCGATTTTTTTCATTACTGAAAGTTAAAATAAAAATTATTATACTTTTCTCCTAAGAGTTGATGATGTTTAATTTGTCTTTCATGAAATGTTGCCAAATGGCATACACTCAAGATGCTTATTTGTGGTTGGTTCCGCAGAGCTGGAAAGAATCGAGAGATATTTTCCGTGATAGCCTGCTACTTTGTTGGCCCCATCGACCGGTTTTGGGGCGTTCGCCCATCATCAGGATATATTTGTCAAATCAAGTGGGATAACATAGACTTGCACAGAACAAATTTAGTTGCTACACTCACTGTGAATATGGTAGTAACCACAAAAAGAAGCAGGCTATCAAGGAAAATATCTTTGATACTCATATACTTATTTACCCGATAACTAATTCGAGTTTTCTAAAAATAAAAAAGCGCATATTTATTAATTTCATAAAAATAAAGTGATAATTTAAAAAAAAAATATAAATTCTTATCCTCATTAGTGAGTATAACTTTATTATGGCAATGAATATTAATTAATTTATTTATTTATATATATATTTTTTTTTATAATTAATAAATTCAATCGATTTTTTGAAAAAAAAAGAAAGAAAAAAAAGAGAGACTTTAGATTTTGTTTATTTAAAGAAATGTTTCTTCTTTAAAAAACTTAAAAATTTTTTTTAAATGTGAATTGATTTTTATTATAAAATATTTAAACTATTTAGTATTTTTATAATAAAATGAAAATAAAGTCTTTTAAGAATGTGTTTTTAATTTATTTGATGCTATATCATAATCATAGACAATTGAAGTCTATGGAATTTGAAGTTAGGAATTTGGAGCAAGAGGCAATCAATACAAGAGTTATTTCACATCAGAATTTTCTTTCACCTTATTATGAGGGCGGCCTTAAAAATTGTAATTTCATTGAAAACCCCTAACCGAAAATCTGACAGAATGGACAAAATTATTCTGGAGAAGATTATTGAGCTGCTAGTATGGAGCTGAAGTATAATGGAATTGATGAGGAGAGAAATTGGGATTTGATTAATTAGACGAGATATGAAGACACTGTTATATATAATATAGCTATAAGTTTTCACAAACTGCACTGGACTTGTAATGATTTTATAGAATAAAAGGTGGGAGTAGAGATATGACACAATGCGATGTATGGTTGAATCTGATAGATAGATAGATGTCTAGATCTCTCACTGGCTTATATACAGGTTTTCCCCACTCTAGCCTGCTTAAGTGAGAGAGTACCAGAGAGAGTCTGTTTTCTCTCGGTCGAGCCTGTGTTCTCTCTCTTGCCGTTACAGAAGGCACATTCGCTCAGGTACTATTCGCATATAAAACTATTTTTACCCTACTGGTTAACAAAATCTCGTTGGGTTTTTATAAATCTAACTAAAGAAACTTGTTGTTATATTTAGTCCTCTCCGAATATAAAAGTAGTTCTTGCCGGAATAATTGCCCCTTAAATTAAGTTAGGAACTGAAAAAAAGGAAATCCAGATAGGTAAGAAATAGAAACGTTTTCGGTCGTTGCTTGTTTGGACCAGAAAAAAAAACACTTTTTAACTTTTAAAGTTTATTTTATCAACGTTTCGGACAAACCTTTATTGTCCTTTCTCCAAAATCTGTTAAGAAACGGTATCGAGTTATTTTTATTTCTAAGAAATATTTTATTATTGAAATGGCCTAATTTGGTAAAACAAGACATAATTTACCTAATTATTGGAAAAACAAGACATAAAACTGAAAACTGGTTATTCCAATTTTGTAAAATGGCCAAATCTTAAAAATATCAATTTTTGTCCATTTTCAGTTCATTTTTCTTCAACGTTGACAGCAAGCAATTCAAAATTGTTCATTTTTTTTTTTTTTTTTTATAAAACTTAATCTTATTTGTAGATAGATGAAAACTTTATTACAAATTCACAAATTATGTACAATAATAATAAATAGAAGTTCAAAAATGTACATTAACATTATAACCTTCTTACATGCAGGGAAATAGGGGAAAAAACCTGCAGCTTAAGAAAAAATATTAAGAAAGGATGTGATTCAGTCTTTTATGCGTGTAATGTATGGAGGGATCGTAGTTGGCTATTTCACGGCAGAGTGGATTGGGATGACAGTCTCTAGAGTGGAGAGGAGCTTTAGGAGACGATTTTGGATGAAGGAATAAACTGGGGGTTACTGAAGATTTTACGTGAAGTAAAGTCGCAAGTCTTGGGCATTTGTTGTTGGTTATCTAAAGGTTTTTGATGTTACTGTTAGTATCTTATTTGTTTAACATTACTGTAGTCTTTGCCTTTAGTATTCAGTAACAGATTTGCCCGCAGAATTAAAACAAAAACAATACAGTTGCTATATACTTTTATTTGGAGCCAAAATACTATTAAAAGAATATTTCTATCAAAGTACACTATTATTCCAACAGCTGCTAATGTGTTTAATTCAGATAAATATATTTGTAAATACTTTATGAATGGGGTTTCCTTGGCTAAGAAAGGCAGTACACCCTCCCTGGCGAGGGAGGGCTAGAAGGATCCCTTTATAGGCCTTGAACCCTTCTGTGGATTGCTCAGAAGCCTGATTCAAGCTTCTATCAAGGAACGGATAAAAGACAAGCGTCTGTGCTTGTGGGAAAGAACACCGAGGCAGAGGGCAGGCTAAATTCTTTATTAAAAGACATTTACCTTAGTTTAGTAGGGACCTACTGAGCCATAACCGAAGGGATATAAGGCTAAGTGGGGCCTACTAACACAGGGCATTGTAGGCTGAATAGGCACATGCACCAGCTACTACTGTCAGATAATGCGGTATGCCGATTCTGCGGTAGGACCAAAGAGGAAACCCCGATGCACATTCTTTGTGAATGTGCCGGCCTGATGAGGACAAGGTTACTTCAACTGGGGACAAGCAATCCCGAAGCTGCTACAAGCTTCATGACGGAACCACTCTCAGCTTTGCTAGGCCTGATTAAGAGGGCGAAGCTGAAGGATGTGCTATGATTTAAGGGGATCCACAATAGACCTCATAGTGTAGATCGCAGTGGAATGAGGCTCGCCCTCCCCGTCTGTCAATCTAATCTAATCTTATGATTGTGTTTTTTAGGAATACAACTATTATTTATTCCACCACCGTTAAAAATCTTATCCTTTAAAAAATTTGCATTTCACCCAACTAAATTACAATTATTATGTAATTTTTAATGTGATAGCGAGAAAACAGGTTCAACAATAAAGTAGCTATTTTTTAATCGATAGATACTTTTGTCTATTGAAAATATTTTTTTTTGAAGATAAACATTGACTTAATGTTTATTTTTCTCACTTAATATGTGAGAAAAGAATGAAATCTAAATTCGTCTACTTTGTCACTATATTAAGCACGATAAAAAATATTTTAAAAAAAATTCAGCTAGAAATACCATATTACTTAAAGAAAATATGTTCAATATTTTAAGATTTCTAGAAAATGGCTCCAAAGGTTTTCTTGACTTTGGGAGGGAGGGGAAACTATTATTAGAGATATTTAGTGGAGTTCATTAGCTTCCCCCCATAATGCTAGTTCAATAAAATGTATGGTTCCACGTTTTAAAATATTACAAACAATTAATTATATATTGAAAACATTCTGAGTTCAAATAAAATATCTTTTTCTTAAAAAAAGTTTTAGAAAAATTTAAAACAAGTAATAATAAAATTGATTACAGATTGAAACTCTTGTACAGTATCAATAACAGTATTTTTTTTATGAACAGTATGAGGTATCGATAATGGATAAAACATATATTATAATGCTACCGCTAGATAACCAGATAGAGAGATATTTTTCTATTGCCAATTGTTTATGTCACCTAGTTATTATAAAAAGAATGAGCTAGCTAGCTACTTCCTTTATTATGATTATATCAGGTCATGATGTATAGATTTATTGGCTTTATAATGCTATGTCAAACATTAGTTAATAGGCCTTCCTCTAAAGTACAACTTGAGTATGATAAGCGGTTTTAACACCTATATAATCTTAATATACATTAGAATCTTTGTAGAATTCGAAATTTGTACAAAATCGGTGCGATCTAAAGTGCGATTTTATAGAAAAGGTTTGTGAAATATTTGGAATTGTCTCGGAAACTAATATAACGACTATAACAAAGTGTAATGGGATCCGAATCATTAAAGATTCATAGAATCCATCAGAACATATTGGACATATTTGTGACCATTCCCAGAATTTCCTCTCTCTTTCTATTGAAATCCAGACCCTAAATGATCTCTCCTCTGATCATGGCCCGGTTCTTTTAACTCTTGACACTCAATCGATACCCAAATGCTAACCTTTAGACACTATAGACTGGGACTTGTTTAGACAACAATTAGACGACAAGATACAACTACATAACCCACTAAAAACGCCGAGTGAAATCGATAATGTTGTTGAAGATTTACAACCATTATACAAGAGGCAGTAATGACATCAACACTACCAACTAAACAACGTCAAATAACAAAACAAACAAATAATACCATCTGCCATAAGGCAACTATTAGCAGAAAAACGACGAGCCCGCGCCAGATGGCAACATTCAAGACTACCATCAGACAAACGTAACTTCAACAAACTCAATACCCAACTAAAAACACAACTTAAAGAATTAAGAGAGCTACAGTTCGTACAGTACACCACTAGACTGACCAACAAGGACAACTCTCTCTGGAATGCCACCCGTAAAATACTTTCTTATAAAAATATATCCAGTCCCCTGACGATGGGACCCGGGCAGTGTCTGATTCTGACAGAGTACAGCATCTTTTGCATTCTTATTTACAAACGGTATTTTCACCTCACCCTGACTTATACGACACAGATCACGAAATGAGGGTAAACGACTCTCTAGACTCCTCTCTTCCTCTCTCTCTCTCTCCCACCTAAATCCTTCACTCCTTCCGAAGTTTTTAAAGCTATAAAACAACTCCCTCTCAAAAAGTCTCCGGTTTATGATCTTATCCAACCTGTAATCTTATTACATCTTCCTAAAAAAGCACAAATATTCCTTATTTAATTCTATGCTCCGCACTACCTATTTCCCATTACTCTGGAAATTTTCTATAATAATCATGACTCCGAAACCAATGAAACCTCAACACTTACCTTCCTCCTATAGGCCGATAAGTCTTCTTCCATTTCTCTCCAAAATATTCGAACGACTTTTCCTCAAATGCCTTCTCCCTTTAATAGAACCACACCTACCCAATTACCAGTTCGGTTTGGAGGTCATCACAGCACCATTCAGCAGGTTCACCGCATTGTAGATAACATATCCTGCAGCCTTGAGCGGGGGGGGAGAACTGCTCGGCAGTCTTTCTCGATGTCTGCCAGTCATTCGATCGGGTTTGGCACACGGGCTTGCTCTTCAAGCTCAAGGAAATCCTTCCCTCCACATATTACTTAATCCTAAAATCCTACCTTACAGTGCGATACTTCCGGATCCAGAGCATGGCTCTACTTCCGGAGTCAGACATGGCTCTAAGTTTTTTTTTTTTGAAGGGGGGACCAATGCACTGCGACCTTTTCCGGTCTATTGTGCTGTGCACCTGGGTGCCGCAATCTTACCCACAGCACCCGAGCAGATGTCCCAGCTGAACATCCGTTCTACAAAACCTCCATCAGGTTGAGATCCCTGAGGAATCCCAGTACCCTGACAGGCTCTAGAGAGGGTATACCTCCTCCTCCACTTGGTAGCTACCCAGGTTCTTGAATCTTCTCTGAGTGGCAGCCTCGCAGTCTGTTAGAAGATGTAATGCTCCCCACAGAATCTGCATGAGCTGTCACTTTCCAAACCCAGCTTCACGAGGTGTCCTCTAAGTCGGCAATGCCCCGTGAGCAAACCCGTAAGAACGCGGAGCTTGTTCTTGCTCAATCCGATGCAGGCCTCCGATCTGCGTTGGTTATAATTTCCCAAGCAGATCTTGGCCTGCCGCAAACCGGAGAGGGAGTACCAGAGTTGAGATCTCCTCGTCTCCTCCGCCTTCCTAAGTTCCTCTAACAGACACAAAAAGATTCCGGCCCTAGGAGCGGGGTCGTAGCGCCTACCTTGGCCAGGGCGTCGGTCATCTCATTCCCTTCAATGCCAACATGCCCCGGCACCCATGGCTTTAAGTTACCTGAAGTTTCCTCGCGAGAGCCGGAGTACCGCAAGGACGTATTCTAGGTCCTCTGCTTTACACCCTCTACACATCCGATATTCCGCAATCCTCACACACAATCAGCGCCTCATTTGCAGATGACAGCAGCAGCTTTCCTTTCTTCCGATCCAGATCCACAATCCGTCATCCACAACATCCAAAATCACTTAAAGAAAGTAGAATTTTGGTGCAAACAATGGAATATTAAAATTAATGAGAGTAAAAGCTCCAATGTAACGTTTACACTCCGCCGAGGAACTTGTCCTTCCTATATTATAATAACACTCCCATCCCTGTTGCAGACACCGTGAAATATCCAGGAGGTATCTACTTGGATAAAAGACTCAAGTGGACCCCACATACTAGACTTAAACGACAAGAGCTAAACACTCGATACAGACTTCTTCTTAGACTACTAGACAAACGTTCCAAACTATCATTAGACAACAAAGTACTTATATACAAAACAAATTTTACGACCAATTTGGACTTACGGTGTTGCGAACCCATTCAAAAAGAATCCAGTCCCTCCAATTCAAAAATCCTCCGCAAAATCACCCAAGCTCTATACTACGTATCCCACCTGACCTTATACAATGACCTAAAAATCCCTTTCATCTCAGAAATGATATCTTCCTGTTACACAAAATTCCATGAATCTCTCCTCCTTCATCCTAACCCTCTTGTCCTACAACTGACCTTTGCCCACATTCTAGGTAGTCCTCCCCGCCGACTGAAACGCCTGTGGCCGCGAGATTTACTTTTCCAACATCAAACTGCCTAATTAAACAACTAGGGACATTATTATCGAATAATGTCCCTCACAAGTGCACATGTCTTTATTTTCTATAATCACTTTTGCTTATTGCATTATACATACAGTTGTAAATATCAATAAAAGTATTTAAAAAAAAAAAAAAAGGATCCGAAGAGCGAAGAATCAACACTAATTGAATCAATTATTAGTTAACTCCCCACCAAGGCAAGACTAGGGAGAGAGAATTCTTATTCATATATAAAAAGCTACAGAAGAACAGTTAAGGAGAGTTTTTACAACAGACAACCAGTCAGCAACCTATTTACTTTCTAATTACTCAGCCAGTCTGTCTCTCCTTATTATTATTTTCTCGCAACCTAACTTCTATTTAACTGTAGTAAAGTCCTTGCAGTTTATGTTCTATTTACTATACAGTGTTCTATTTACTGTACAGTGTTTCTATCTTATCTAAATACCTTCTCTCTAATTCACTCCTTCTTACATTAGCTTGGAATGTTAATTGCCCAGATAAAACTGTATCACTTTTAACCGAAACATTTTTCCAAAAAAAAAATATTTTTGATGGGTTTAGAAAAGCCTGTCGTCATCAGTTATTCTTAAAGTTAAATTGTAATCAAGAGGTCAATTCTGGAGAGACCAATCTCCGAAGAAAGAAAACAAGAAAGTCATTTTGTTGATTACATTTTAAAAATAATAATAATCATTTTGTAGTCATGCTATTGTAATATGCTATTCGACGGGGAGCATACATTTAAAACAAAAATTTAAGAAAAAGTGCAAGAAATTATTAAATTGTTTGTGAAAATACATATGCACGAATTTTCCGAAACTAATACATGTATCCTTGAGTTTAAATTAGGTAAACAATTATTATCTAAAAATTTTCCACTTGAAAATATATTTTCATTTTACATATAAAACAAAAGCTGGAATGAAAATTAAAAAAAAATTTTAATCTCACAACTTGGCAGCAATATGAAGAAACTGCTGGAGCTAAAAATGAAGAAATATTCATGAAATGCCTTAAAGAAGAAGTAGATTGTGTAAAAAAAAAAAAAAAAAACAGGCAGGTGAACAGAAGGACTATGGTTAATTACGTCATTGATTAGCAAATTAGTAAAAAAGGATGGAAAATCATCCATACAGCCATCTCTCTCTCTAGCTCTCTAAAAGGGAATTACCTTCAGGAGAGGAAAGTGTGTGTGAAGTAAGTTAATCAAGCGCTTTCCACCTTAGTTAGGCGTTTTCCACACACATAAAACTTGCCTGAGACTTGGAAATGGGGCTTTACTCGACAACAGCACACACACAACTAAAAAACCTTCAAAATAAATTAAACAACAAACAACACACACACACACACACATATACATACAAACAGACAACAATATTAAAAGTGTTTCACCCATATCCTAGGACAGCCCAACTTCATTCATTCATTAAGAAATACTGGTATATATTCCAGTTAGAGAATTCACTAATTGAATAATTGCAACTTTTTGTTTATTAACTAAGTTGAGCTTTATGTATGTATAAACTATTTGTACGTATGTGTATCTACAGCGTGATGAACTTATAATAGGATTAGTGCTAAAATTTCTAGATCACTTTTGACTTTACCAACTAATTATATAAAAAAAAATGAATTTTAAAAAAAATAGTTAAAAGGTTCAATATGCTTTCTTTATATTAAATTTCATTATTTATTTAACACTTGTGCTCCTGCAGGTCCCGGGGGGTTTAGATAAGCCTGCTTCCGCCCAGGATGTCGTAAGAGGCGACTAAAGGACTAGTTCCACGTGGTATCTTGCCTATTCCTACTCCAAATTGAACTCACAAATTGCTCACCAAATAATTATTCCCAACCAAGGAGATTCTCTGGACTGTGGGCATAACATAATCTTTTTCCAAAAGGGAGGTGAAAAAAACCATCATAATTCCTTGCGGGTACGACAACTTCTGATCTTCGACTAAAGTTTGGAAGTGTTTAACAAAATTTCTTACTGTTATAGGCGAGGAAAGGAAATGGCTTTGGAATCTAAAGGTCAGTGGTAAGTTTTACTGTTCCTTAACTGCTTATGAGATCATTGGGAAAAGTGGCTCATAATATAAAGCACCTACTCCCCAGTACAGGGGCAGTGTGATGGTGCTGAGACATTCCAGGTTTATTCTTGGATGCTCACGTGACGTTATGAAATTCTTTCTGGGGGGGGAAAGAAACGTGAGCTCATAAGGAGGAAATCTGATGGAAACGGAACTGCCTCCTTATGAAAACCACAAAGTGGACACACTCAGCAGATCCTCTATGTGGTTATTTTGTCGAATTTTTAAAGTTTAGCCCAGTATTTCTTATTGCCAAACTGGAAATCAAAGATATCTTACAACATCAAGCCTATCCTGACGCCAACCGGGTATTGTATCTGTTTCTTTCATAATCCCAAGCTAGTTACACAACTTCTGAGATTCTTTTTTTCGAATTCCTTGGAAGCGTTCAGATCTACACTGTGGGAACTTTCACAATCATCAATTTGGGAAAGTGAAAACCCATCAATTTTTTTAGATCTCACGTCCATCACTGCGAGTTGTGGTGGACCGTGAATTGAAGATGTTAATCTTAACTCCATTTCTTTCGTCTTCTTTTTATCCATGTTGTTCCAATGTAAGTGAGATGAAGGTTATATTTCGGGAAGGACTATGGGCCCTTGAGGTTAAGTGCATCTAGTCCCCTTAGGATACCCTGTGCTTTACAAAAAAAATAGAATATTTAACACTCGGCCTATTCAGCTTGATCGGAGCTTAATCTTAATTCTCTTAATACAGTTTGTAATAGTACCGCAAAGATAATGCAACCACAGCAGAGAGAAGAGAGGCCCTCTCTGGTTAACAGAGACTACTCTCTGACTTAGGCAGGCTAGAGTGGGAGAATCTGGGTATATAAGCCAGTGGGATTCTATGTAAAAGATCTATCATATACAACAACTGTACACCAGTCGTTGTATCGTGTCATATCTGTACACCATTCATTCTATCATTTTCATTATAAAGTCCAGTGCAGTTAGTGTAAACTTAGCTACATTATATTAGTGTCAGCATATCTCGTTCATTTAATCAAACCTAATTTCTCTCCTCAAAAACCCCATTATACAGTTATACATAAAAAGACAAATTTTCATTAAATTTCAAATTCTGATAATATGTCTTAACATACATATACAAGGGGCGGGGGGACAAGTACCAACCTACCAACCGAGGAGGTACGTAAAGAATAATTATTGCAGAGAGTCAATATTGATCAAACAATTTGAATTTTAATGTCTCAGATTGATCAAAACCAATTGAAATAATTTTTTTCAGACAAATGTTTCAATCAAAACTGATACATCTATGATTTCTATCAGTCGTAGGCTTACATTCAGATAAACAAGTATAACCCGTATTTCCTTTATTAGTACGTAATATCCGGCCCAACTTTAGTAAACATTGTAAGTTTAAAGCAAATTTGTCAAATAAACTTATATACGTAAATAAGAAGAAGCCGTGTGATTTGTTTCACACCAGTTTTGCATTTTTACTTTCTCTTACTCCTATAGTAGGAGAAAATGCTATGATTCTGTCAAATTTTTCAAAATTCGAGTTTTCACCGGAAATACATATTTCGAGGTCTCTTGGGTCTGAAAAAGTGGTTTTTTAGAAAAAAAATGTTTGTGTGTGAGTGTGATGGTAGGGCCAGCATAAGACAAAAAAACGGAATAATCACAAAAAGTTAAAAACTTGGTATTTTTTTTAGTCCACTACTAACTGGACGCGACAATAAGGTTTTTGGTCAAAATTGATCGACAGGAAGTAGCACTTTATTGAGTTTCCGGGTGAAGACCGCGTCCAGTGGTTTGCTAAAAACTGGACGTTTCGCTCATGTTGCGAATGAGCCCTCTTCAGGTTTGATATATCTTCATAGGTAATTGTTCACAAGCATGCCCCCAAGATGGACGACGACTAACTACAGGACTAACCTGCTCACTCCCACTCTCGTCATTTCTATTATTTCTGATATATTTATTCATTCATATGTATTAAATTTATTCACTGATTTATTTCTTTCATATTATGAGTCATTTATTTCTGGTATGTTTAGAATTTATGAGTCTACTGGCTCTACAAATTAATTAGGCAGTGTTCGGTTATTCAAATCTACAAGTTCTTGAGACAATATTTGAAATTAAACTCTGATTATGTTTCGTAGTTTTTATTTATATTTATTCTGATACTTTTTTAAATGAATCAGAATATGAAAAAAATAAAGAAACATGAATGAATATATAAATCACAAATATAAGAAATGTGAGTGTAGGAAGATTTGTAGTGAGTAGGTTATACTATGGTCTTCCCGTTTGTTATACCATGGCTAGTGGTCGTCCAGCGTGTGTATGTGAAAAATATTTGGATGTTTTATTGAGTAAAAATATGTTGGATGATGTTATATTGAGTATTTGGATGATGTATGTGAGTGATGATGTGACATGCTTTGTGGGATGCATAATAAAAAACTTAATTATATAAGAAAACATAATTAGGTATACATGCTTGCGAGGATGTGAGGGTTGCGTGAAAAAGTGAAAGAATGACTGGAATTTCTTAATTCTTTGGAACTGGAAAAACTTAATTTAATTATATAAAAAATCGTTCAGTTTTAAACGAATGAATGAATTTTAAAATGTTAGTTTAATCGTTGTTTAATTTTATTTAGATTTATTTTGTGCATCTTATTTTTTATTTTTTGTATATTCTTAATATTTTGGTTAGTTAATCGTGAAGTAAGTCTCCCTCCAACAACAGAGTTTAAAGATTAGACCCCCGCGTCCACTGTAAGAAAAGAATTTGCCCTTTAACAACCCAAACACGTGTTTTCCCACCCATCTGGCCACATCCCTTTACCTAGTTTAAGAGTTTAGTATTTAAAAACACACCTCAGTTAGTGTGAAACTAAGTCTCTGTACGAGTCTGTGTTGGCACACTGTCTGAAAAACGCATCCTGAAGATGGGCGAACGCCCGAAACCGGTCGATGACCACAAAACGAAGCAGGCTACCACGGAAAATGTCTCTGATGCCCTTCCAGCTCTGCGGAACCAACCACCACAACAAACAATGATTTTCTTTAAACTTGTATGAGTCGTACTTGGGTTTTTAGCCTAATTATGCCGTATTTAGTCTAATATAAAAAGTAGGCTATATTAAAAAAAAAAAAAAAAAAAAAAGCCGTTAACAAATGCTAATTGATACATGCTAAGTAATCATATCACAGTAACAGTAACTAAACTCTGGACTATATTAATCTGGATAAATCCCAAACATAAAGCCTACTAAACAGACAAACACACTACAACGTGACAAATATAATAATGAACATATACTTAGTTGTAGAACATTGTTAAAAAGTTAAAAGGTAGACATTATTACCAAAGCGTGAGAAAAAAGCCACGCCTGAAATTATTACACAGAGGAAGAAAAGAAGGCCTACACATTTTTATCTAGTGATATAATATTCTTTCTAGTTTATGTTTGAATATAATACTTTCTTTTTTTTATACGTTATAAGTTCGAAACAATCATTACTTGTATACTCTATTCACTGATTCCAGTAACAACCGGTTTTGAAGATTCGTTAATAATAAAGCGCGGAATTGGTCACCAACTCAGGAATCACCACAATGCTGTGAAGTCATTCTTAATTGTTTTTGTCTCATTGCAGGCAATATGAATGAAATCGGTAGCCACATATATGGATAAAATTCTAATTATAGTATAGTTAACTAGATAGATTCGAAACAGTAAAAAATCAGGTGTCACCTACTAAAATTATTTTGTTAGGCTACGTTATCCTATGGGTTGGCGGGTTGTTGGAGTAAGACACAGCAAAAACTAGGCGCAGGAAACTAAAGTGCTTCTGTAGCTTTAAAGTCTTACTCTGCCTGCCACCATTACAAATCAACATCCAAGATGAGGCTAGGAAAGTTGCCGATCAGCTTCAACAGATGCTATGTTAAACATTAGTCGACAAATCTTATGCTTATCAAAAGATGACGATGAAATGAAGTCGAACTTTGTGCAGGATATGCCTAAGAATCCTTATGGTTCCAATTCACGATTCTGAGAACAATTTTTTTAACGCATTAACAGATACGAGATCAAAATGGGATGCTTTCGAGAAGCATGTTATCGGGCATTTCTATGTGGTAGATCGCCAGCTTTAAAAATGTGGGAAAAATTGGACCCGGAATTTATAGTCACAAACTTTAAATCTCATATCCGGCTGGGTCTGGGCGCAGGTATGCTACATTTTTCCAAGCGGAAGTCGTGGCAATTATATACTGAGATAAGGAGATTCTAAACGGGAATCGTCACAATAGGTGGATGGTTTTATACTACAATAGTCAGGTTGCAATTGAAGCCATCACTGCCTAACTAGATTAATTTTAAGCTGATGCAGAATTGTAATCAACTTGTCACCGGGTATAGTAACTCAAATATTTCATTCTATCCTACCAGACCTGCAAAAGTGCGTCTTTAAAGATAACGAGAGCTGTGGTAGGCCTGTTGAACGGGCATTTTAGGGCTCAGAAATTGGGTGTCTGGCTAATCAGTAGTCATCGCAAGTTTTGCTTGACTAAGGAAGAGACATCGCTCCAACTGGGCGATGAATCGCCCACAGCAATGAGCTGTTCGGAGGGAGTGGCCTGCTTATGAACCCAAGACTAGTGTAAATGCCCTAAGCTACCTTTTCTTTTCTTTTTTTTTAATTTAAGTCGCGTCAACATCTAAGGTCATTGGCGCCCGGAGCCTTCTCAGCGCACTGCCGGCCTCCGAACAGTGCTCTCTCGCTATAGACAACTGTCCATCATCGGAAAGTCAGTGAGCAGTAGAGGGTCCAGGAAAAAAAAAAATCTAAGGATAGCAAATCTGGACTCGAACCCGGGCCCTACTGTAAGTTAATTGGGAGATTTTAGCAATAGAATCCACGCGGTGATTGTGGATTTATTTTATAATTAAAATATCATGTTTTGAATTTACTGCGATTTTTCGTTTTTTTTTTTTTTGTTTTTTTTTACGTATTTTGTTCACACATACACACACACACACACACAAACATATATCCGTTGATCGCTAATAACATTTTTTTCACGAAGTCAAAGGAAATCAAACCTTTATATATCCGGTTAAATCTCAACTTTAGTAAATTTGACACGATCATAAATATTTCCTATTACAGTAGCAATAATATATCTTAAAATTGTTAAGGAAGTGGAAAAAAAACCTAATTTTTTATTGGGAAAACCTATTAATAGATCTGAATTAAAAGGTGTGAAAAATTGGTAAAAAAAAAAAAAAAAAAAAGCATAATGTGACCTCAATCTACTGTGAAGGTCAAGTATTGTTATCATCACATTAAAATCGATTTAATCCATAAAAATAATATTAGTTGCAGTTATTTTTTCGGTTCAATATAAAAATAAACAAAATGCTGCTAGATCAACCATAAAGTTTTGAGTCTTATATATATATATATATATATATATACACGTATAAGCATAATTATATATAATTAAAATAAATTAAATACAAACAAATTTCAGTGAAAAACTAAATTTAATATTTATTTTAATATTGAAGATGGCAAATATATAAATATAGAGGGAGAGAGAGAGGGGGCAGAAAACAACAGTATCTACAGCAACCACAACAACAACAATTTTAACAAGTATGTGCACATAGTGAAGAGAGAGGAGTGGGATGGGTTAGTAAAACAGGTAATTTTCAAGTTAGTAGTAGTAAAGAGACACATTCACACATAGACACACACACACACACACACACACATATTAGAACTAACAAACATCTCTCTGTCAGTGTATACATATCAGTATACAGTTAGCATTCAACCCTGTAGTATATACATACAAAGTTATTAAATTTTAAAAATATTGTGTATATTTTGTATGATTGCATGTCCCTCCACACCACCAACACCCACCCACTAAATTAAATAATTCATTTGGATTAAATGTAGTTAAATGTAATTAAAAATTCCACCATTTAATATTTTTAGTAAACATAATGATTATTGTTATTAATTATCAGAAGATAAGAAGAATATTATAGTTAGTTATCAAGGAATTTCTGTTGGACGACGAGCAGGAGAGTCACCAGCACACTACTTCAGTGGAAATCTCCAGTATTTATAAACTGGGCATTAAAGTTACAACACCAAAAGCATACACATGTACCATCGTGATAGATTTATTGAATTGTTTTCCACAGTTATACTTCTTCTATATGTAGTCAATATTGATGTAAGTAAATTTATTTATTTATTTATTTATTTATAATTGAATAAATCATAATATTTTAATGACTTTTATAAAATATTGGCTATTAATATTTTTAAATTCCTCAATATTTTTTCATTTTTGTTATAATTAATATTAATTATTATTATATCTGTGTATAATTAAAGTTTATCTTAATAGGTTTTCCACTAATAAAGTAAGATAAAAGAATATTTAGCCATATTTCTTATAGTCTGGAAAATAACAAGCAAGGCAGGTTCATTCAAATCACCACCGTTATTCCATAAATAACGCCACTCGTATAAAAAGTAACATTTAATTCCATCTTCTCTGTTTCCAAAAACTAATAAAATAAATTCTGCAAAGCTAATTTTTTTTTTTTTTTAATATTTATTTATTTTTTATTTAATTTTAAAACTGTTTTTTTTTTAAACTTTCTAACTGGCAATTTGTTCTTTAAATACTAAAATATAACAATAAATTTAAAATAGGTTCTTAAAAATGATGAATAAAAAAAAATGATAGAACTTACAAGTTTAACTTTACAATATTCCTCCAGAATCTCACCTATAAAATGACAAATTTTCATTAAACTATAAGATTTTACTAATTTATCCAAACATTAAATATAGAAATAGTGGGTAGTACATGTCGAGGCAAGGAAAGGATTAGCTCAGTGGTAGCGCATCGGACTAGCAACGCGGAGGACGTGGGTTCGAATCCAGCATGCTGCACTTGGATTTTTTTTCTTCCTAGGAACCTGTTCAAAGGAACAGTTTATTGTCAGTGTTGTTTGTTGCAAGAGAACAATACGGATCGGTGGACGGGAAGTGCAATGTAAAGGCCCCCGGGGGGCATAATAGATAGATGTTTCAGGTCGCAGTGCATATCCTCTTAAGCGGCCTCTACACGGTCAATAATATTGTCAATATCAGTATTGACAGTATAACCATCAATACTCGTGCTAACCAATCACAATACTTCATTACCTTACGCGATCAATATTATTGTAGTAACGAAGTTTGTGATTGGTTAGCACGAGTATTGATGGTTATATTGTCAATACTGATATTGACAATAATATTGACCGTGTAGAGTTCGCTTTAAAAAAAAAAAAAAAATTCGAGGTTGGTAGAAGAAGTGTGATCACATTATAGTCGAGTAGACAGCGCCTATATTACAGAACAAACCAAAATAACATTGTAATTTAAGGACAAAAAATCCTCCAAGAATTACTTTTGCAATCAAATTTTGCAGAAAAATATGGCAAATAAAGATGATAGATTTGTTACAAAAAAAGTCAAAAACTTATTTTGTAAAGTGGCACATATTTTCGTCCACATATTTTCATTATATAGGTCATTATATGGTTTCCCCAGAAAGTTTAAAGAAAATTGTTGGATCTGTTTTTGAGAAAAATCGCGAAAAACTTGCACTTCTAGATTATGGACTTTGACGAAAACCTTGGTTGGTAGTTTAACGAAGTTTTGACGACGGAATACCAAGATTAAGAAGCTAGCTGCGATTTGTTTTTGCTTTTGTGAAATTTTATCAGCAAACAAATATAGACTATTCACTAAAAACATTTGCTTTCATACTCAGATGACCTCAAAATATGTATTTCCATACTAAAAAGACCAAATTTTGTACCAAAATCCAATGATAGTCGGAAGTTGTTTTTTAACAAAACTATTGAAGACTTAAAAAAAAACTTTCATATCCCTAGCTGTTGGGTGATAACCAATGCAATATCAAGTTTGAACTTTCTTTGCTTTGTCCATTTTGATTTTTGTTCACACAACAATTTTTACTTTTAAGGTATAGTAAAGACATTCGTGTAAAATTCACCGGAAATACGACAAAAGATAGTTTACAGAAATTGACTTTCCCCTCTCTTTCTTTCTTTCACTCTCTCTCTCTCTCTCTGCGTGCAGTTCAGTGAGCATAACTCCAAAACGGAAATTCATAGGATATTTCATTTAACAACTAAGAAGAATATCCGACAATAAGGTTTTGGTAAACAAAAAAAATCGGTCAACCGGAAGTACTTTACTGAGTAGATGTTTTTTTGCAATTTTCTCCAAAATGGCCGTAACGATTTTGTTTAAATTTTTATAACCACCATATATATACATTGTATTACTTTTCTTTGAAACATATTTTTCTGGGCAAATTCAATTTATAGGGGAACTCTATGAAGAGAGGAGGGGATGACGTTTGGCTTTTCCTTTAAAGTGTCATTACGATATTTATAGCACCCTAACAACTATATAATATTTGGTAATAAAATTAAATAACTTTCCAAAATCCCGGTTTTGAAATATAGATGTATATCGAGGTTGACCGGAAGTGCGACTTTAGAAAACAGGTTTATTTTTATTTATTTATTTTTTTTCCTTTTCTCGATAAATCGTTAGGGCTATTTACGAGAATATTGTTAAACCTACTCAGTAAAGTGTTACTTCCGGTTTACTGATTTTTTTTTTGTCTTTGAAAGACACATATTATTAACCGTAACCACATAGATCTATCACTTTTGTTGCACTCAATTTTTTTTTTTTTTTTTTTTTTTTTTTTTTTTTTTTTTTTTTTTTTTTTTTTTTTTTTTTTTTTTTTTAGAATAAATTGATTGTAAGAAAGTAGTCCCGCGATTTAGAAGGTCACGCTTTCCTTTAAAAAGTGTCACTTTAAATGTATTCAGGTTTTTCCCCAACTATACAATATATAAAGCCCTTCTGAACATTCAGTTAAAATTCCAAGTTATGTAAATTACATTAAGAGATAGCCGCATGAGTGTTTCATAATAGACTTTTTGTCATTTTAGGGTACCCTGAATTTTTTCTACTTGGTTGAAAAACATTATTTTGAAAAATTGAGAATGTGAACGCATTATTTTTTTAAAATAAGTAAGAGAAAAGTAAATTGTTTTGTAAAAAAAATAAAACCCATTCATTTCAGAATATCTATTAATAGAGTAATTGCCCGCATATTATTTAAACAAAACAAAAAAAAAAATAGTTATTACAAATACCAGTGCATTACCCTTGAATCTGGGGCTTTTAAATAAATTACTTAATTTAATGTTTTGGTGTTCGTTACGATCGCTGTATTTAATGTTGTAAATTGGATGTTGAGGTTCGGTCATTTAAATAATTTTAATTTGTTCTCATCATGGAAACGGGGATGGCTAAGATGAAGTACATGTTTGGTAAAGGATTTAACAAAGTTGATTTTCTGATTATATGGATGATTGGAAAGGAAATGGAGGAATCTTGTCAGAACGTATGGATTTCATTAACCAAGAGAACCATTTTCTTCACGGATAATCGTCATGACTAGAAAATTAATTTTATTATCTATTTCTATTTCGTGTGTAAATTGTAAACGGGGATGGTATGTATTAAAGATATTCAGGATGGTATGGATATGTTCTTTAGGGACAGCGGTTAAACAGACATCAACATATTTGAAAAAAAAAAAAATCTGGTGTGAAACACTCACACAACTTTCTCTTACTCCAGTTCTCAAAATGATAATTGACAAATTTTATAGTTTGTGTACCAAATTTAATGAAATTCGTCGAAAACTGAAAAAACTGTTCAGTAAAAGCGCACTTCCGGTTTACTAATTTTCTTGAAACTCGGAATTTCAGCCATCTATTTATTTCTAACAAATTATGTTTGGATGATAGAATTGTATAATGAACTAGGATAGCACTTTGATGAAAATCTAACCCCACCCCTCCCCTAAAAGTGCTCTTAAAAGAAATTTCCCAGAGAAATGTTTTAGATAAAAGTTGTAGATCTTTGCATGTTTAGTTTATATACGAAGTTTCAAAAAAATCGTCAGAGCTATTTTTGAGAAAATTGCGAAAAAGTGAATAAATCATTTAGTAAAGTGGTTTAAAGTAAACGCACTTCCGGTTATCCGATTTTTTTCAAACTCAGAATTTCAACAACATATTTAATTCTAATTAACATTATTTAGATGGCAGAATTGTCTAATAAACTGAAATAGCACTTTAGATGGAAACCTAACCCCACCCCTCCCCCAAAAGTGCCCTTCAATGCATTTTCCCGGAGAAATGTTTCTAATAAAAGTTGTAGCTCTTTGTATGTGTGGTTGATGTTTAAAGTTTAAAGAAAATCGTCGGAGCCATTTTTGAGAAAATCGCAAAAAAGTAAAAAATCCAACTAGTAAAGTGGTACTTCCGGTTGAGGAATTTTTACAGATAACCTACAGTCAGATCCCATGGTGACCTCTAAACGGAATATCAAATTTCAACTTTCTACGATTTTTCGTTTTTCAGCTATGCTGTTCACATACATACACACACACAGACACACACACACACAGACCATTTGCTAAAAACCACTTTTTTGGACTCAGGGGACCTCAAAACGGATATTTCCGGTGAAAACTCGATATCGAAAATTTGACACGATTACAATACTTCCTCTTACTAGGAGTAAGAGAAAGTAAAAACATAATTTGAAGGAATCGACATATTCCTAACCGACAATTAAAACACATTTCTGATAACAGTTACAACATAAAAGATTCCTTTAAGTTAAAAGAAAAAGTAGATAACATAAAAATCCCCACTAACTATATCCTTATTTCATTAGATGTTGGTTCCCTGTTCACAAATGTTCCCATTGAAGTAACGATAGAAATTATAAAAAGGAATTTTTATCTTTTAGAGAATAAAACTAATATCCTCTTCAAAAATTCTTATCTCTGTTATCCCATTGCTGTAAATCACGATATTTTCAATACAATGAACACTTTTACCAACAAATTTTTGGTACAGCCATGGGAAGTAGCCTAGGACCTATTCTTGCGGATATCATCATGTCTGAATTAATTCAAAATTCTATTAAAAAACTACTCTTTACAATTCCTTTTTTTCTTCAAATATGTTGATGACTGTTTAACCGCTGTCCCTAAAGAGCATATCCATACTATCCTGAATACCTTTAATACATACCATCCCCGTTTACAATTTACACACGAAGTAGAAATAGATAATAAAATCAATTTTTTAGATATGACGATTATCCGTGAAGAAAATGGTTCACTTATTACCAATTGGTTAATGAAATCCATACGTCCTAACAGATTTTTCGTTTTGCTTTTTGTTTTTTGAGAAATTCTGTTAACAAATATCGAAACTTCAACATTCAATTTCGAAAAGTTGACAATCTTCCAATACTTTCTCTTACTCCACAATACTAAAAAAATCTGGTGTGAAACACGCATACTACTTTCTCTTACTCCAGTTCTCAAAATTATAATTGACAAATTTTATAGTTTATGTACCAAATTTAATGAAATTCGTCGAAAACTGACGCTGAGTAAAAGCGCACATCAGGTTTACTAATTTTCTTTAAACTCAGAATTTAGGCCATCTATTTATTTCTAATTAAATTTGTTTGGATGATAGAATTGTATAAGCAACTATGAGAGCTCTTTAAAGAAATATATAACCCCACCCCTCCCCTAAAAGTGCCCATAAATGAATTTTCCCAGAGAAATGTTTTAAATCAAAGTTATGATCTTTGTATGTTTAGTTTATATAGGAAGTTTCAAGAAAATCGCGAGCCATTTTGAGAAAATCGAGAAAAAAGCGAAAAAGTGAAAAAAAAATCATTTAGTAAAGTGTTAAAACAAAAGCACTTCTAGTTATCCGATTTTTTCAAACTCGGAATTTCAACAACATATTCAATTCTAATTAAGATTATTTAGATGACCGAATTGTCTAATAAACTGAAATAGCAGTTAACATGAAAACCTAATCCCACCCCTCCCCTAAAAGTGCCATTAAATGAATTTTCTCGGAGAAATGTTTCAAATAAAAGTTGTAGCTCTTTGTATGTGTACTTGATATACTAAGTTTAAAGAAAATCGTCGGAGCCATTTTTGAGAAAATCGCAAAAATGTAAAAAAAAACAACCAGTAAAGTGGTACTTCCGGTTGAGGAATTTTGACAGATAACGCAGCGTCAGATCCCATGGTTATATCTAAGCATAATATCAAGTTTCAACTTTCTATGGTTTTTCGTTTTTGAGCTATGCTGTTCACATGCATACATACATACACACAGACATTTGCTAAAACCACTTTTTTGGACTCAGGGGTTCCCAAAACGGATATTTTCAGTGAAAACTCGATATCGAAAATTTGACACGATTACACTACTTCCTCTTACTAGGAGGAGTAAGAGAAAGTAAAAAGAATAAAAGGGCCTCGACTAATTACGAATTCTTAAACCTTTCAGCACATAAATTTTTTTTTTTGTACACTTCAACCAAGAATGATTTTGCTGAAATGAATGAATATTAATTTCACGTATTAGCATTTTTATTTAACAAATTGGAAATTTTAATTATTTATTAAAAATACATAAGTAACATCATCATCGTAGTCTATAACCTCTTCTTGTACCTCTAGGACAGTGTAAGATGTAAAAGACGGGAACATAAAAAAAATTAAAAACATCCTTTCTCCAAAATAAACCAATTTAGATATTACCTGAAAGATACATCCGGTTTGGAATGCTTTTTAGTACAAAAACACTAGACAAAATAAATTTCTAAAAAAAAACACTGTCGAATATTGTGGTCAATTTTTACTTTCTCTGACTGCCGTATGAGGGCACTGACGTATGGCGGTACGTAGTGTAGTGCGAGCGTGTCAAATTTTTGAAGTTGTGTTTTTATAACCTAGTGTGAAACACTAAAAAAAAAATTAAGTAAAATCGTACTTCCGGTTGATGAATTTTGCCCGAAAATGAGATTTTTTAGTTTTGACATTAACACAGTCCATTCAATACAAACATTTCTTTGTACTCATAGGACCTCAAAACATGTAGATATTTCCGATGAAAACACTTATGTATCCGGCTACCCCTTTTTACTTTCTCTTACTCCTACTAAGAGGAAGTATTGTAATCGTATCAATTTTTGATATCGAGTTTTCACCGGAAATATTTGTTTTGAGGTCCCCTGAGTCCAAAAAAGTGGTTTTTAACAAATGGTCTGTGTGTGCGTGTGTGTGTATGTGAACAGCATAACTCAAAAACGAAAAAATCGTAGAAAGTTCAAACTTGATATTCCGTTTAAGTATCACCATGGGATCTGACAGTACGTTATCTGTCAAAATTCCACAACCGGAAGTACCACTTTACTAGTTGATTTATTTTACTTTTTTGCGATTTTCTCATAAATGGCTCCGACGATTTTCTTTAAACTTAGTATATCAACTACACATACAAACAGCTACAACTTTTATTTGAAACATTTCTCTGGGAAAATTCATTTAAAGGCACTTTTGGGGGAGGTGTGAGGTTAGGTTTTCATCTAAAGTGCTATTTCAGTTTATTGGACAATTCGCTCATCTGAATAATGTTAATTTGAATTAAATATATAGTTGAAATTCCAAGTTAGAAATAAATCGCATAACCGGAAGTGCGGTTTACTTTACCATTTTACTAAATGTTTTTTTACCATTTTTTCGCGATTTTCTCAAAAATGGCTCCGATGATTTTCTTGAAACTTCGTATATAAACTACGCATACGAAGATCTACAACTTTTATTTAAAACATTTCTCTAGGAACATTCATTTAAGGGCAGTTTTAGGGAAGGGGTGGAGTTTTGTTTTTCTTTTAAAGTGCTATCATAGTTGATTATACAATTCTACCATCCAAACAAAATTAATTAGAAATAAATAGATGTCCAAAATTCCGAGTTTCAAGAAAATTAGTAAACCGGGAGTGCGCTTCTATTGAACAGTTTTTTTTTTTCAGTTTTCGACGAATTTCATTAAATTTGGTACACAAACTATAAAATTTGTCAATTATAATTTTGAAAACTGGAGTAAGAGAATGTTATGTGAATGTTTCACACCAGATTTTTTTTTTTTTTTAAGAGTTACCGTCAAATCAAATCCTTCCATAATACTTTATCGTACTAGTCTCCTGGTCAATGTCCTCTTGCAACCGTTTCTTCTTCTATCATCTCCTCCCAAAAATGTGCTGGTTTGCCATTTTTTTCCTTTTTCTAGAGGGAACCCAGTTTCTGACTCGTTATGGCTAGTTAGTAGGGGACATACGGCGCACATGTCCCATACCAACTTCAGCTTTTTCTTCATCATTCTATCGGCCACGATTTTAATTCAGCATTGAGATTCTAATTTGACACGATTGCAATACTTTCTCTTACTAGGCACAAGAGAAAGTTTTCATGGTTTTCTCAAAAAAACAAAAGAAATCGCAGGTAGCCTAAACTTGTTATTCCGTTTAGCTACTACTACACTACTACAGTATCTTCACACGGAAGTTTCGTGCAAAATCTATAAACCGGAAATATGCCTTTACTGAATGTTGGTTTTCAGTTTTTCGCGATTTTGTCGAATAAGGCTCCACTATTTTTATTAAACTTCGCGTACGATCTAAAAACATGAATACTTATCACGTTTTATTTGAAACATTTTCCCCCAGAAAAACTGATTATTGGTGGGCGGATTTCGGGGAAGAACAAAGTTTAAGGTTTCCTCTAAAGTATCACTTCAGTGCGATGTATAGATTAATATTGAAGTTCTGTAAAAAACGTTCGTAGAATTCCAAATTTAAGAAAATCTGTTAACCTTATTTATTTATTTATTTAACAAGTGAGAAAAATATGACTTTTACACACTTGAGTTTGGAGTTGTAAAAAATGCTTCGTTCACGAGTTAAATATTAAGATTTTTTTTGCAATCGTATTAAATTGGTTCTTAATTTAAATGAATATAAAAAAAAAATGTGAATAGATGTAAATACTGAGAATGTATTTTAATTCGAGTTAAATACTCCGCTCTCTCTCTATAACCTGTCCCGTTTAGTATAACCTCAAATCCCACAGTATCTGACATTTGTTTTGATTTTGTTTTTACGTTAGCCGCTAGATGTCGGGCTAATTAGAGTTAAATAATGTTATTTTATACATACTAATGTGAGGAAGAGTACTGATTAGAACCTGGGGTGAGTCATGATCTACTGCAGCCAGTAGAGGCTTGGGATCATGGCTCGTACCAACCCCTGTAGGTCTAGTATGAGAAACTCCCCCTCTTCATGTGGTTGAGGGTTTTCCCCAACCAGCTCTTTTTGTGCTATTATCTCCTGTGGCCTCAATGTGTCAAAGATTCAAATAGCGCACTCTAGTGATTGTAACACAATCGAACGCCAGGCGTGGGGGGGGGGATTCTTCCTTCTTCTCCCCTGACATAATCTACACAAAAGTTGCAAGTTAATTATTCCCACCTTGTCCTAGGTGTTTCTTAAATCTGCCATACCCCGTGAAAAACCCCTGTCACTAGATTAATCTGATTCCTTGTTAGAGAAGCGTTGGGGTCTCTTTGGTACTACATTTGACAGTTTCGGACATAATCATCTTGCTGTCTGTGTTTAGCTCCTGGGACTTATTTGCCAGATTGTCGTGTCGAGCTCTCTCCGGAGAGCGTACCAGTCCCTTTGGTTATCCCTAGGACAGGTTCTGGACCATAGAACGGAGTATTCATCCTGTAATGGTACCGCAAAGATAATGCAACCACAGCAGAGAGAAGAGAGGCCCTCTCTGGTTAACAGAGACTACTCTCTGACTTAGGAGGCTAGAGTGGGAGAACCTATGTATATAAGCCAGTGGGAATCTATCTAGAGGATATCTATCAGATACAACCATACAACTGTAGATCGCATCGTGTCATATCTTTTACTCACACCATTCAATCTATCATTTTCATTATAAAATCTAGTGCAGTTAGTGTAAACTTAGCTACATTATATTAGTATCAGCATCTCTTGTTCATTTAATCAAATTTAATTTCTCTCCTCAACAAGTCCATTATACATCCCATTCCTATTCCTGGCTTGCCGGTAGTGCGTAAATCACTTCTGTATGAACTTTCTTCACTAAATTTAGTGTAATAAATCGTCACGCTAGCAGAAAAAAATTATTTCAGATGTTTTGGGGGATATATGAGTTACGCGTAACTAAAATTTATCACTTACAATTGTAATAATCTGTACTAAAGAGACAGTTGAATGATACTAACCAGATTTTTTAATTTTTTTTAAGGGAGGGGTCAACAGAATAATTACAAGTGTGAAAACACACTATGAAAACAAACTAAACCCTATATTATTTACACAGTGTAGCCTTACTTCTTGTAAATAAATGGTATAAATATTTATTTTTTATTTCTTGGAGAGTAGGTTTCGGACCATCAATGAATAAAAAAACATCAGCTGCAACAAACGTGGTATAGAATATTAACTACACTGTTACTAGAAAGTGGCAACTTGTATTTTAATAAACCTTTTAGACACAGCACTTTTTGAAACTATTTTCACTTAAAATTACAGATGATTAAAAAATATTGTAATTATCCAAAAAATAGTCTCTCTTATACTATATCTCTCTCTCTATCCATATATCTATCTATTTGAAATTTTCACACATTCCGGAGAAACCACGAATCTGTTGGGAAAATGTTTCTAATAAAAAAATGATACGTTTATATCTGATGCAAGTAATATATTTATTCCAAAACTGATTAAATCGTATTAGAGAAAAAAAACTCTAAAACTAACAAGTTTAATCTTCGTGCGATCTTGTCACGTTTTTAAGATATTTTGTTTTACGCACATACGCAGACATACAGATCAGATAGCTGAAAACATTTTTTTACGAAATCAGACACAACATCAAAACAGAGTATAATTATTGGTGAAAATTGAACTTCAAAAATTTGGCACAATTGTGCAATATTTTCCCATACTAGGGGAGTAACAGAAAGTAAAATAATAATTATTTTAATCCAATATTATGTTGATTTTAGCCGTTTAAATAGTAAATTAAAGTGGGGAACTTATTGTTATGCTATAATAACTATATTATAACCATTTTCTAGCCAAATAAACCTTTTTTTTTTAACCAATGTCTATTTCTGAACAATTTTAAACACTTAACTACAGCATTAATTTTTTTTTGTTTTGTTTTTTGAACCAAATCATCACTTATTTTCAACAAGTTGAACACTTTCGCCATCAAAATAAACTTCTTTTTTTTTTTTTATTCAAATATTTCCCAATTTTGAAACTTTTGAACCACAATTTAATCTTGTCTAAACACCAGTTTGTTACCTTTTTTTCTGTTCATTGTGAACATTTTTAATCACATTATAATCAAAATTAATATTTTTACTTTCTCTTACTCCTAATAAGGAAGGAGGAAGTATTGTAATCGTGTCAAATTTTCGATATCGAGTTTTCACCGGAAATATCCGTTTTGAGGTCCCCTGAGTCTAAAAAAGTGGTTTTTAGCAAAAAGTAGTGTATGCGTGAACAGCATAGTCTCAAAATAATGAAAAACGTAGCAAAGTGAAACTGATATTCCGTTTAGGTATCACATGGATTGACAGTTTAGTTATCTGTAAAAATTCCTCAAACCGGAAGTAACCACTTTACAAGTGTTTTTTTTTACATTGTTGTGATTTTTCTCAAAATTTCTCCGGACGATTTTCTTGAAACTCTTATTATAAAACTAAACATACAAAGATTACAACTTTTATTTAAACATTTTTTCTGGAAAATTCCCCCCCATTAAGCACTTTTAGGGGAGGGTTGCTTGGGGTTATGTTTTTCTCTAAAGTGCTATCACAGTTGATTATACATTTCTATCGTCCAAACAAAATGAATTACAAATAAATAGATGACTAAAATTCCGAGTTTTAAGAAATTTAGTAAACCGGAAGTGCGCTCTTACTGAACAGTTTTTTTCAGTTATCGTTAAATGAATTTCGTTATATTTGGTACACAAAATATAAAATTTATCAATTATAATTTTGAGAACTGGAGTAAGAGAAAGTTGTGTGAGTGTTTCACAACAGATTTTTTTCTGAACTAATCTATAACCTCATTTTTTTAAAATTTTGAAACATCATCCAATTTAATCTTCATTTAATCGAAACTTATTTACTTCATTTCGATTTTTTTTTTATTGGTAAATGGTTTAATTTGACTGCAAAATGTTCGATATACTCGTATATGAATAATAATAGTGAGGACTACAATAATTACTCTGACAGTAAGTAACTGATGACTTTATTATAAGCAATGTATACCACCGCACTCATTAACCTACCCATCTGATTCTAGGGCTTGACTAAGAATGGAAGTACCGTTATATAGCGGTGAAAGTAAATACATTACCATCAGCAGATTAGTTCCAATGCAATCTTAAATAATCTAAACCTAACCGTCAATTATAACAGTCTCTTAGGAATTTCCTAAACAACACACAACAATAATAAGACACGGTTTTCCCATCCCCACTCCTAGCCCTTTATAAACCTTAGCACACCCCATTTCCTTGACACTTGGTAATAGTATATCACAAGTTAAAAGTATAGTTTTTAATAAATTCAAAAAAGGAATACAATTTTTGTAAGAACGCTTCTTATGTTAGTATTCAATATTTTATAGTTGTTAGGAATTTAGCTACTGGAAAGGGGTGGGGGCGCTAGAAGGGATTTTGTTTTGTTGTATGGCAACACTGATTCTAATGTAGCCTCTAGTTGTGTTAATGAAAAAAATAGGATTACTTTACGTATTTATTGTCTTAAGCATTTTCTGAATGTTATTATGGTGAATGATTGTAAGAAAAGTTGTAAGGATATGTTCAAACATGGATATTGAATTATAATTTTACTATTTTATTTTCTGTTACGTGACGCCACAACAGTTTTATAAACTAAATATTTTTTAAATTTCAATAGTTGAGATTTAGTTTAATTCTGATTTTTTTCTGCAATAATAGCAGCAGTAATAATTCGGTATATATAAACCCTCTTGTTCCAATTGCAGTGATAAGTCTCTTGATAGTTTCTCTTACTCCTAGTAAGAGGAAGTATTGTAATCGTGTCAAATTTTCGATATCGAGTTTTCACCGGAAATATCCGTTTTGAGGTCCCTTGAGTCAAAAAAGTGATTTTTAGCAAATGGTCTGTGTGTAAGTATGTGAACAGCATAGCTCAAAAACGAAAAATCGTAAAAAGTTGAGACTTGATATTCCGTTTAGGTATCACCATGGGATCTGATAGTATGTTATACAGTCAAAATTCCTCAACCGGAAGTACTACTTTACTAGTTTTTTTTTTTTTTTTTTGCAATTTTCTCAAAAATGGCTCCGACGTTTTTTTTTTTAAACTTGGTATATCAACTACACATACAATGAGCTACATCTTTTATTTAAAACATTTCTCTGGGCATTCATTTAAGGGCACTTTTAGGGAAGGCGTAGGATTAGTTTTTCATCTAAAATGCTATTTCTGTTTATTAGACAATTCTGTCATCTAAATAATGTGAATTAGAATTAAATATGTTGTTGAAATTCCTTGTTTGAAAAAAATCGGATAACCGGAAGAGCGTTTACTTTACCACTTTACTAAATGATTTTTTTCGCGATTTTCTTGAAACTTCCTATATAAACTATTAAAAACATTTCCCAGGGAATATTCATAAAAGGGCACTTTTATGGGTGGGGGTTATGTTTTGCTATAAAGTGCTATCTATCATAGTTGATCATACAATTCTACCATCCAAACAAAATTAATTAGAAATAAATAGATGGCCAAAATTCCAAACCGGAAGTGCGCTGAACAGGTTTTTTTTTCAGTTTTCGACGAATTTCATTAAATTTGGTACACAAATTACAAAATTTGTCAATTATAATTTTGAGAATTGGAGTAAGAGAAAGTTGTGTGAGTGTTTCACACCAAAATTTTATTGTTTTTGGATGAAGGACCGACAAATGAGAAAGAAAACTTTCAACTTCCTGATCTTCGAATAAATTTTTGTTGAATATTTTTCTTCATGTGAATATTTCATTATTTTGATATATGATCATATATATTTGAAAATGATCCGTTTTAAAATTGATTTAAAAAAAATAAAAAAATCTGGTGTGAAACACTCACACAACTTTCTCTAACTCCAGTTCTCAAAATGATAATTGACAAATTTTATAGTTTGTGTACCAAATTTAATGAAATTCGTCGAAAACTGAAAAAACTATCCGGTAAAAGCGCACTTCCGGTTTACTAATTTTCTTTAAACTCGGAATTTCAGCCATCTATTTATTTCTAACTAATTATGGTTGGATGATAGAATTGTATAATCAACTTTGATGAAAATCTAACCCCACCCTCCCCTAAAAGTGCCCTTAAAAGAATTTTCCCAGATAAATGTTTTTGATAAAAGTTGTAGATCATTGTATGTTTAGTCTATATACGAAGTTTCAACAAAATCGTCTGAGATATTTTTGAAAAAATCGCGAAAAAGTGAAAAAAAATCATTTAGTAAAGTGGTAATGTAAACGCACTTCCGGTTATAAGAATTTTTTTGAAACTCGGAATTTCAACAACATATTCAATTTTAATTAACATTATTTAGAGATGACAGAATTGTTTAATAAATTGAAATAGCACTTTAGATGAAAAACCTAACCCCACCCCTTCCTCCTCCAAAACTGCCCTTAAGTGTATTTTCACGGAGAAATATTTCAAATAAAAGTTGTAGCTCTTTGTATGTGTAGTGGATATACCATGTTTGAAGAAAATCGTCGGATCCATTTTTGAGAAAAATGAAAAAAAGTAAAAAAAAAAAAAGCAACAAGTAAAGTGGTACTTCCGGTTGAGGAATTTTGACAGATGACCCACTTGTCCGGATCCCATGGTGATACCTAAAACGGAATATCAAGTTTGAACTTTATACAATTTTTGGGTGTTTGAGCTATGCTGTTCACATACATACATACATACATACACACACGCACACACCTTTTTCTAAAAATCACTTTTTTGGTCTCCAGGGATCTTAAAAACGGATATTTCCGGTGAAAACTCGATATCGAAAATTTGAGTCGATTACAATACTAGGAGGAGTAAGAAAAAGTAAAAAAAAAAAAAAAAAAACTTAAAAAAAAAATCAACATTAATTGCAATATAATAAAATAAAAAAAAAAAAAAAATAACAATGACTCAACAAAGAAAGGTAAAATAACCCCCACCTTTATAATATTTTCATATATTTATGATCATGCATCAGTATTGTGTAATTATTATTCATATTACTATAATATACGGTAGTTAAAGAAGAATAATAAATAACACAAATCTTCTTTTTTTTTTTTTTTTTTTTTAAATCAAATAAATAGCAATAAAATTGTATAAAAAAGAACTCAACAAAAACTTGTGATATAAATAGTTAATATTCAACAGTAATAAAATAAACACTTTTTTGTTTTTAATTTATATTCTGTACACGTATCATTTATAATATTATATAGATGACATAATCGTATAATAAACTAAACTAGTACTTTAGAAGAAAGCATAATTACGTCACACACACACACACACACACACACACACACACACACACACCCTCCCTCCCCAAAAATCACTTAAATTAATTTTCCCGGAAAAATGTTTCATATAAGAAACAATAAGAACTAAATTAAAAAAAAATATATATAAAAGTATAAAACGTTTAAAGAAAATCGTTGGAACTCTATTCTAGAAAATGAAAAACCTATCCAAGTAAAATTGGTACTTCTTAGTTGAGGAATTTTGACAGATAACGTTCTCCCAATCCCATCATGTTGATAATAACAACGGAATATACATACATGTACACACCATTTCTAAAAAAAAAAATCTGGTGTGAAACACTCACACAACTTTCTCTTACTCCAGTACTCAAAATTATAATTGACAAATTTTATAGTTAGTGTACCAAATTTAATGAAATTCGTCGAAAAGTGAAAACACTGTCCAGTAAAACTGTCCGGTTTACTAATTTCCTTGAAACTCGGAATTTGGGTCATATATTAATTTCTAGTTATTTCAATTTGGATGACAGAATTGTATAATCAACTGTGATAGCATTTTAAAGAAAAACATAACCCCCCTCCCCCAAAAGTCCCCTTAAATGAATTTATCAGGGGAAAAGTTTCAAATAAAAGTTGTAGCTCTTTATATGTATAGTTAACAACGCTGGTTTAAAGAAAATCGTTGGAGCCATTTTCGAGAAAATACCAGAAAACTGAAAATTATATTTCAGTAAAAACGCACTTCCGGTTATCTATTTTTTTTTCAAACTCGGAATTTCAACAACACATTTAATTCTAATTAACATTATTTATATGACAGAATTGTCTAATATACTGAAACAGCAGTTAAGATGAAAACCTAACCCCACCCCTCCCCTAGAAGTGCCCTTAAATGAATTTTCCTGGAGAAATGTTTCAAATAAAAGTTGTAGCTCTTTGTATGTGTAGTTGATATACCAAGTTTAAAGAAAATATTCGGAGCCATTTTTGAGAAAATTGCAAAAACGTAAAAAAAACAACTAGTAAAGTGGTACTTCCGGTTGAGGAATATTGACACATAACGCACCGTCAGATCCCATGGTGATACCTAAACGTAATGTCAAGTTTGAACTTTCTACGATTTTTCGTTTTTGAGCTATGCTGTTCACATACATACACACACACAGACACACACACAGACACACACACAGACACACACACAGACACACACACACACACACAGACCATTCGCTAAAAACCACTTTTTTGGACTCAGGGGACCTCAAAACGGATATTTCCGGTGAAAACTCGATATCGAAAATTTGACACGATTACAATACTTCCTCTTACTAGGAGTAAGAGAAAGTAAAAAAAAAAACACATTTTCAGATTTCAGAGAAAACCTCAAAACGTGTATTTCTAGTGAAAATTCAATTTGAAAAATTTGACAATCGCAATAGTTCCTCTACCAGTATAAAGTAAAAAAAAAAAAAAAAAAAAAAATCTCATGTGAAACACTCACACAACTTTCTCTTGTTCTCCGATTCTCAAAATTAAATTCGTCAAAAACTGAAAAAAAAAAAAAAAAAACTGTTCAGTAAAAGAGCACTTCCGGTTTATTAATTTTCTTGAAACTTGGAATTTTGGCCATCTATTTATTTCTAATAAATTTTATTTGAATGATAGAATTGTATAATCAACTATTGATAGCATTTTAGAGATTCACAGCGACCAAGTTCGAAGAAAATCGTCGGAGCCACTTTTGTGAAAAACGCAAAAAAAAATAGAAAAAAAAAACAACTAGTAAAATGGTACTTCCGGTTGAAGAATTTTGACAGATAATGCACCGTCAGATGCCAGGTGATACCTACACGGAATATCAAGTTTCAACTTTTTACGGTTTTTGGTTTTTGACCTATGCTGCTCGCTCACATACATACACAGACCATTTTCTAAAAACCACTTTTTTGGACTCAGGGGACCTCAAAACTTTTTTGGACTCAGGGGACCTCAAAACAGATATTTCCGGTCAAAACTCGATATCGAAAATTTGACACGATTACAATACTTCCACTTTTACTAGGAGTAATAGAAAGTAATAAAAAAAAGCTGGTGTGAAACACTCACACAACTTTCTCTTACTCCAGTTCTCAAAATTATAATTGACAAATTTTATAGTTTGTGTACCAAATTTAATGAAATTTGTCGAAAATTGAAAAAACTATTCAGTAAAAGCGCACTTCCGGTTTACTTATTTGCTTCACACCCGGAATTTTAGCCAACTATTTATTTCTAATTAATTTCATTTGGATGATAGAGTTGTATAATCAAGTATGATACCACTTTAGAGGAAGCTGTAACCCTACCCCTCTCCTAAAAGTGCCCTTAAATGAATTTTCCCAGAGAAATGTTTTATATAAAAGTTGTAGATCTTTGAATGTTTAGTTTATATGTGTAGTTTCAAGAAAATCGTCGGGGCCATTTTTGAGAAAATAGCGAAAAAGTGAAAAAATCATATTTAGTAAAGTGTTAAAACAAAAGCACTTCCGGTTTTCCGATTTTTCTCAAACTCGGAATTTCAACAACATATTTAATTCTAATTAACATTATTTAAATGACCGAATTGTGTAATAACCTGAAATAGCACTTTAGAGGGTAACCTAACCCCACCCCTCCCCCAGAAGGCCCCTTAAATCAATTTTCCCAGAGAAATGTTTCAAATAAAAGTTGTAGCTCCTTGTATGTGTAGTTGATGTGTCAAGTTTAAAGAAAATCCTTGGAGCTATTTTTGAGAAAAACGCAAAAAAGTAAAAAAGTCACTAGTAAAATGGTACTTTCGGTTGAGGAATTTTGACAGATAACGCACAGTCAGATCGCATGGTGATACCTAAACAGAATATTAAGTTTCAGTTTTCTACAGTTTTTCGTTTTTGAGCTATGCTGTTCACATACACACACACACATACACAGACTATTTTCTAAAAACCACTTTTTTGGACTCAGGGGACCTCAAAACAGATATTTCCGGTCAAAACTCGATATCGAAAATTTGACACGATTACAATACTTCCACTTTTACTAGGACTAATAGAAAGTAAAAAAAAAAAAAAAGGAATGAAGTAGTAAAACATGTAATAATATTAATGGTGAAAAAAAAAATTAACAATAAGTACGGTGTTTAGTGTGAAGAATAAAAATGAATGATTCAAGTATGTGGATGGGTCCTCTACGTACTTGAATAATAATGTACATTGGAATGTTGTAAGCAAACTTCACTAGAGGAGGGATTAGCTCAGTGGTTAGCGTACTGGACTCCCACGCGGAAGACCTAGGTTCGAATCCAGTGGTACCCTTAGATTTTTTCTTCCTAAGAGCATCTACAGCTCACTGATCGGTGATGGACAGTGTTGCCTGTAGCGAGAGAATACTGTCCGGAGGCTGGCAGTGCACTGAGATGTTGACGCGCCATAAATTAATAAAAAAAAAAAACTTCACAGTTTAATACATGTTTTAAGTTTAATACTAAGAAAGCTGATTGTATAGCATTTGAGCTCTGTTTATATGAAAAGGTTAAAACATCTTTTAAAAATGCCAAATATTCAAAAAACGAAATTGGATTGCAAATTAATTGCATTTATTAGAGAATCGTCATGTTTCGAAGAAAGTGGCTGAATTCTTGTATGATCATGTTGTGATTTTCTTGTAAGAAAGCAAGGCCAATGGTTTTTAAGATAGACGAAAGAACTCTTAGTTGGAAGAACGATGGGTTGGATCTACTTAGATTATGTGTAAATTCTTGTGGTGATTATACCAATAAACATAATAAATACAAATATTAGACTAATGAGGAAAAGAATTATTTTGACAGTAAACGAGAATATGGGAAATAATTAAAACATGCAAAATTAGAAACCTGGAAGAATTTTTGCTGTACAGATTAGATGTATTAAAATTCACTGGCAAGTTGAGAGGAGCGCTTATGTAGTATAATTCGCTTTGTTGTTTGGCAGGAATGTATGTGCCTTACGAAACTGACACGCACGGTTTAGATGAACTATCCCTCGCTTCTTCAACAAGTCTGTTAATTGGCATGGATAGTAATGACACATCCTGTTTATGGCATTATAACACACTGTAGCGATGCGCAGTTCCTCTTAACAGCAGTAAATGATATTAAAATTTTTTTTTGTAATATAATATATTATGTTTTTCCAGATATGCAGCAGCGATAATGAACCGATGGATGGAAAGTCAATATTATCAATGTTCAGGAGAAATACGTCCACAACAACTACCGAAAGAACACCACCCCGTCTTAGAACATGTGATTGTGGTATGTATTTTATGACAAAAATGTTATTTAGTCATTTAACATTCACTTAATAAATATCTAGAGCTGGACGTCTAATATTTATGACGGTCTCAGTATTGTAACGTTTTCCCTCTAAACTAGCTACTGCAACTAGTTATAAGTGGGTTCGTATAAATAAAATACTCTAAACTTCAATAAAGAAAATACCAATTTATTGTTTTACACAATAAATTACAAAATGCAACACTCAATAATAATTAATTCACAGTTTAAACCACAAAAGTTCACATTGTTCACGTTTTATACACTTTCCACAAACGTACACTTCGTTTGTAATTAGAAAACTCTGTAATTAGCACTTCTCTGCGGTCCCACTATTTATACCGGAGGAGAATCTTCTAGAATATTCTCAATTCTTCCAGAAATAACTAGAGCGCGTCGCCAGCGCTTCCTAACGGCCACTAAGAGAACTTGAGGTTCCTACTTCCTCTCCTAGATGGCACCACTGGCTGCGTTACAGTATTTTCAAAATCAGAAACAAAAAAAATATTTTTTATTTTGACTTGCATCGACTGTCATCGATGTTTATATCGAAGTTTAGATATCGCCATTTATAAAGGTGGTAGATTTGGCCATAACAAAAATTATAATGAAATGTTGCCAATGTTTTTATAATTGCTCTTATCTTTACCTTTAAAAATGCCAACAAGCTAAACTTGTGAAGGTATGACTAGAGTAATTAATGGGTATCATTTTCTTATTATTATTTTTTTTTTGTAACAGTTACAAATAAACATGATATCGCACTTCACAAACACATTTTAGCCTTTTTTTTTTTCTTTCTTAATTTAA